>PVKB01003484.1:8883-52830 GCA_004027205.1 Ctenodactylus gundi | reverse complement strand
GGGTCCTCAGGCAGTTTGGGAAAAACAGGACTCTGAGGACTCTGAAAGATTAGCCTTGGTAAAGTGCTGTATGGAGGAGTTGGGCATCAGAGAGTATGTCGGTCCTGTCTGGGTTCAGGAGAAATGGTGTCAAGTCAGTAACATATAAATTTCAAAAACAATAAAAACAAAGCAAAGTTTCAGAAACAATTTTGAGCAAAAGAAACTAGATCCATTTAGTACATATTTGTGATTCCACTTATAAAAAGGTGAAAACACTGTACTCTCAAGAGTCCAAGGCAGGAAGATGGCAAATTTGACCTCAGCGTGGTTCATTTAGCAGCTTATCAACAACAAGTCCCTGTCTCAAAACATTTTTTAAATTATTTTTTAGTGAGTAAGGATTTAGCTCAGTGCAAAGGCCTTTGATTTATCACACATACCTGAAAACAGATAAAACCCATCTGTGGGGTTAGAAGTAAGGACATGTTACCCTTTGGGAGGGAAATGGCTAGTCCTTAGAAGGCAGGCAGAGAGGGGACATCTACAGTGGTTTCAATATTTCTGTTGATCTGATTGTTGTATATATTGCTAGGTTATACTTATGAACATTTTTGAAATACAGATTTGTGACTGGTGTAGTTTTCTGTATTCATATTTACTTCAGCATAAAGTTAGAAAATGTCTGTAGTAAGTCAGCTTTTCCTATATGTAAAACTGAATTACTATATATTCCATAATTAGGAATTGGATAAATACAAACTAGGTAAATAGTTGTTAGTGCACTGTACCTCTGGGGAATGTGAAATCGTTTTTGTAATGAATAGTTCTATGTGTAATGACGTGGAGCCATCATTAAGTGAATAAAGGTGTTTTCATAACATATATCCCACTTGTGTAAAAATAAAGCAGTATAAAAATACATGTTGTAAATACCTTGAAGTACACACACTAAATATAGATGCCCCTTGATTTGTGATGGATTATGTCTTGATAATTCTCAGTACACCTGGCCTGTCCAGCATACCCTATTTAACACAGTACACTGTAGAGTATTTGTTGTTTACCCTCATGATTGCATGACTGACTGTGACATGAGACTTCTGACATTTCCAGCATGTTAAGAATATAGCGGGGTAGAGGAGTGGCGCAGTGGTTAAAGCACTTGTGCTCAAGGCCCAAAGGCCCTGAGTTCTATTCCCTAGCACCACATAAAGCCGGTTTTGGGTGGCAAAGCCGATAAGCCTGTAATTCCAGCCCTCGGGAGGCTGAAGTAGGAGGATTGCCATGAGTCCAAGGCCACCCTGAGCTCCGTGGTGAATTCAGTACCAGCTTGGGCTGGTACTGCCCAGAGAGAAACCCTGTCTCAAAAAAAAAAAAAAAAAAAAAAGCATACCATACTGCACATTGGAAGAAGATCAAAATGTAAAATCCAAAATACAGTTTCTATTAAATATTGCTCTCACACAATTGTAAATCTTTAAATAATCGTAAGATGAGCTATGATAAGCCAGGGACCATCCATAATTAACAGGGTAACAGGGTTTAGGATTGATTTATGGATCTCTGACAAATTGGGAACATTGATTTTTTTTTTTTAACCCAGGGATAGTAAATACTCTTACAATGAATGTTGTTTTACAAAATTCCAGACCCTCCAAAGTAAAGGACCCAATCAAAAAATGGGAAGCTGAAATGAATAAACAGTTTTCAGAAGAAGTCCAAATGGCCAATAAATACATGAAAAAATCTTCAACATCTTTAGCCACCAGAAAAATGCAAATTAAAACATCACTGAGATTCCATCTAATGCCAGTAAAAATGGCTGCTATTAGAAACTCAGAAAATAGGGGCTGGAGAAATGGTTAAAGCTCTTTCCTTGCAAGCACAAAGTCCTGAGTTCAGTTCTCTAATACCACATAATGCTGTATGTGATGGTGCACACCTGAAATCCCAGCACTTGGGAGGCTGAAGCAGGCAGATGGTCCTGAATCCAAGGCCAGCCTGGGCTACAGAGTGAGAGCCTGTCTCAAAAAAAAAAAAAAAAAAAAAAAGTAAATTGCAAACATTTATTTAAAGGCAAGTGGATTGAGAGAACTACTGCTTTTCTGATAAAGTCTTAAAAGTGTGGTTAAAAGAAGAAAAGGAGTAAGATGTGGTGGTGCATGCCTAAAATCCCAGCACTCTGGTCAGCTGAGACAGGAGAATTTTAGGTTTAAGCCCAGCCTGGGTAACCTAGTGATTTAGCAAGACCTATCCCAGTGGGAAAAAGGAGGGGGTAGTGGAGTTGTAGCTGAGGTGTGACGGCCCTGAATTCAATCTTCAGTACTGAAATAACATAAAAAATTTTAAAAGTAAAGGAATTGTAAAAGCACATAGACTTTCTCTAAGGAAAACTAATGCAGGTAGTATATAGGTTTACCTCTTTTTACACCCGAGGGCGAGGCAGATTTTGATGAACCTGAAAAAACAAGTAGAGTGAGTATGGTACATAATGTAGAGCAGAGCAAAATTGCTTCTTGGTTCCTTGTAGTTGATCCAGAGTACCAGAAGGAAGCAGAACAGAGACATCGAGAACTGGCAGCTAAAGCTGGAGGATTCAATGACTTTGCAACTTTGGCTGTCATCTTTGAACAGTGCAAATCAAGGTATGTGAGTGGTAGTAGTCCCTTAAGTGTTTGGTGAAACTGCAAACTTTTCAATCCTTGAGCCCTCCTGTTTGCTTCAGAATCTCACTGTAGATCTGACTAAAAGCAGCCAGTAGGACTCATGCCCCAGCCTAATCCTTGGGCTGCCTTGAAATTCTCTCTACCAGGTTAATTAGAGCACCACCTTTAATTCCAGTCTCCTGTAAAGTCTTAGGACTTGGCGGACTATGGACACACTTTCTGCCAGATCATAATGCATATGCCTTTGGCTACTTGTCTGTGGAGTCCCTGGTCCTGGCTGAAGCCTCCTGAGCCTGGCTTTTACTGTCTACATTGCTGTCAGCATTTTGGTCTTCTGACCTTGTCTCAAGAAAACAAAGCCATGGGGCTGGAGGAATGGCTCAGCGGCTAAAGTGCTTGCTTAGCAAGTGCTAAGTACCTGAGTTCTGTTCTCCAGTACTGCATAAGCCGGACGTGGTGACACGCGCCTGTAATCCCAGCACTCAGGAGGCTGAGAGGCAGGAGGATTGCTGTGAGTCCAAGGCCAGCCTGGGCTCCATAGTGAGTTCAGGACCAGTCTGGCTACAGAGCAAAACTCTGTCTCAAAAAAAAAAAAAAAAAAAGAAAGAAAAGAAAAGAAATGAGATTGTTAGATTATTTTCTAGTTGTAGAAGACACGTTCAAGACACCTGTGTTTTTGATTTGTAGTGGAGCTCCGGCTTCATGGTGCCAAAAACACTGGATTCATTGGAGGTGCTTATTCTCTGCATTCCGTGTGGAGGCTCAACTCCGGGAGCTAATCAGGAAGCTTAAACAGGTAATTGCTATGATGGGTTTTTAATTGTTTATCTGTTTGGTTTTGAGAGTGGGTCTTACTCTAGACCAGGCTGGTCCAGAACTCACGAGTGTAGCCAGGCTGGCCTGGACTCAGGCTGATCCACCTGCCTCAGCCTCCTGAGTGTGGAAATACAGGTGTGCGCCACCATGCCCAGTTTATGTGGAGACAGTATCGAGGGCATTGTGCTCTAACTGGTATGCTATTCCTCCAGCCTTCTCCCCCGTCCCCGCCTCAATTTTTTTGAGATAGGATCTTACTGGTCCTGAATTCACTGTCTAGCCCAGGCTGACCTCAAACGCACAGCAATCCTCCTCAGCTCCCAAGTGCTGGGTTACAGGTGTGCACCACCACTCTAGGCTTTGGTTGTTTTTTTTTGTTGTTGTTGTTTTCTTATCCGTATAGGCCTATATATTATTTGTTCTCTAATGTATAGTAACTTCTTACAGACATTTCTAGTCTACTATCTTACCTTTCTACTTGCTTCTACAAATGAACATCTCTCTGACCCCATAAACAATTCTTAGTGTTAATAGATTTACCTGAAGAAATGAGATTATTTTAAAAGAGCTTTAGTATAGTTGACATGTAATAAATTATACAAATTATGCACCAAGTATACAGTTTGATGCATTCTTACATCTACATAAGCCTGTGAAACCATTACCACAATCACGATAATCAACATAGTATTATCATGCTCTTTATAATCCACATATCTCACCTTACTGCATCTATCCCCTCCCTACCTGACCACTCACCTGTCTTTTGTAGATAAGTAAGTTTGCATTTCTTAGCATTTTGTGTAGATGGAATCGTCTAGTATGAACTTTTTTTTGATGTGGATCTTTTTACTCAGCATAATTATTGTTTTCAATTTTACATTTCTTATAGAAAAATATATGTAATATAAAAGTTACTGTTTTTTTAAGTGTACAGTGGCATTAAGTACATTCACAATGTTGGACACCTCTTACTACTACTTTTATTGGGGAGGGTACTGGGGGTCAATTCGAGGGCTTTCAAAATGAGCTATATCCTCAACCCACTTTTTAGTTTTGATATTGAGACAGGGTCTTTCTCAGTCATTAAACTGCTGCTGCTGGGCTCAAATTAGTGATCCTTTTGCCTCAGTTCCCAGAGTGTTGGGATTATAGGCCAGTGCCACTAAGCCTGGCTACTGCTTTCTATTTCCCGAACTTTTTTTCATTATGCCATACTGAATCTCTGTATACGTTAACCAGTAACTTCCTGTTTCCTTCTCACCCAGCACCCTAGTAATCACTGTTTCTGTTGGTTTTGATGTCCCAGTACCATATAAGCATAAGCTGGGCAGGGGCCTAAGGCAGGAAGATTGCTGTGTGTTCAAGGGCAGTCTGTGCTATATAGTGAGTTCCAGACCAGCCTGGACTACAGAGGGAGACCCTGTCTCAAAAAAAAAAAAGGAGAAGAAGAAAGGAAGGAAGGAAAAGAAAAATTTCTAGAGCCTCCCTTGTGCTAGACAAATTCCCTACCACTGATGTGTACCCCCAGTCCTCTACTTAATTTTTTAACTTATGTAACACAGTTGCAATATATATAAATATATATATATATGTATATGTATATAAGTTATATGTGTGTTAGTTCTAGGTATTGATATTTATGTATTTATGATAGTACTAGGGATTGAACCCCAGGCCTACCTATGGGCCAAGTAGGCACAAACTGGTAATCCCATTACTCTGGAAAGGTGAGGCAAGAAGATTATAAGTCTGAGCCCTGCCTGGACAATTTAGTACCTTAGTGAGACCCTGTCTAAAAATCAAAAGTAAAATAATAGGCTAGGGTTTTAGCTCAATGTGAAGGCCCTGCGCCTAGTCCTCAGTAACACACACATGGACGTGTGTCCAGATGCGCACGCGCACACACACATACACGCATGCACAGCTATAGACTATAACTAAGCAGTTAGGTAGCCTTTTTTTTTTTTTTTTTTGAGACAGGTCCTCACTTATATAGTGCTGGGGAACGAAACTCAGGTCCTTGTGCTAGCTCACTCTAACCTCTGTGTTATTCCTCTAGCCCCAGGCTCGGAAGAATTTCGTATCTCTCAAGGGCATTGTCCTTTGTTGCCTGATACTATTTTGGGGTCATTGTTTCATATATTTTTTGTCTGTCTTTATTTCAAATAGAAGGATCAATCTAGTCTATCTTGTGCCATACTATCTAGAAGTAAATGTCTTTAGGAATGTGGATTTTTTAAAATAAATTTTTTTTAAATTGTTCTCTGTGATTTATCACTGAATACATATTCCTGTTCAGCAAAGTGATTTCCCACGAGAGACCTTTGAAGGCCCTAAACATGAAGTGCTCCGAAGATGTCTTTGTGCAGGCTACTTCAAAAATGTAGCTCGAAGGTGAGCTAATGAGCTTGAGGGGCGGATTAAGAAATAGTACTGTATTTGACATATAGTACTAAACTGTTTAATAAGATTGAAAGTTTGATTTTGGTTTGTGATTATGATAATTTTACTTATGAATCTTTTCATAATTGTTACTTGTACAGGGCCAACTGTTATGACCCAGAGTGGTATTGGAATAGGTCGAGAGTTTATGTAGGACAGGACCAGCATGTTATTGTCACCTATGGCAAGTGACAAGGGTTTTCTTATAGAGGTGTGGCCCTGCGTGAAGTAAGCAAGCCAAAGAGCTTGAAATGATGGGGTCTCTGAGCAAGGGTAGCTTGGCATAGAATCAGAGCTCAGACAGGGTCAGGAGATATTATTTGGTGTGTGGTACCAGGGCCTGAGTCTAGTGAGGAGGCATCTTTATAAGGAAAGGAGCAACACTCGTAACGTGAAATTGATTAAATACAGAGGAATGGATTGCATACATAAGTATGTATACAGAAGATAACGGTGAAGGAAGTTAGAAATACTGCAAGTGAGGAAGTGGAGGTGTTTTCTGTATTGTGTTAGAATTTCAGAGTATCATTTTGAAGTTATAACAGTTGACAGATGAATAGATATAGAAATAGGAACTTGTTTATATATATTTGTATTTATATAAAGATATACATATATAGCCCAGCTTTGAGAGGAACTAGGAACAGCAACCCAGTCATGAAAGTCACACTAAGGAAGTATTCCAGAATGAGGGAGATCACAAGGAATGGAAAGTAATGGTAGTACGCTATTCTGACTTGGATCCTCTTGTTTTAGGGGATACTTTTGGGTCTACTTGTTGAAATTTCAATGAGGTCTATGAATTGTTAGCAATGCATCAGTCTTAAATTTGGTTCTGACTGTTTTATTATAGCTATGTAAGAGAACATCCTTGATTATAGAAAAATGCACTCTTAGGTATTGGGGGTGGTGGGTAAAGTATAAGTTTGGCAGCTTATTTCAGTGATTCAGGAAAAAAGATTTTCGTATCGTACTTCTAACTTTTCTGTAAATGTAGATTGAGATTTTTTTTTTTTTTTAAATGTAGTGTCTTGGTGGCCTGCTATGTGGAAACACTGGGCAGGTAGTGAAATAGAAAGGTGGGGTAGCATGTGAATCTTGGTATTATTCTTTGTGATACTTAAGTCTAGTAGAGGACACAGCTAGGTAAGTAAATAAAATGCATTCTCCGGGCTGGAGGAATAGCTCAGTGGCTTAAGTGTTTACCTAGCAAGCTCAAGGCCCTGAGTTTGATTCCCTAGCAACAGATAAGTCAGGTGTGATGGCACATGTCTATGAGCCCAGTGCCCAGGAAACTGAGGCAGGAGGATTGCTGTGTGTTTGAGGCCAGCCTGGGCTGTAGCCTGTACTACAAAGCAGAACCCTGTCTCAACAAACAAAATGCAGTCTTAGCCATTATAAGAATATATGTAAGGTAATATGGGAGACTAATGTTAATGATGATTGAACTAGAACTGTTTCGACAAGTTTTTTAATGACATTTATGTAGTAAATGTAGAAGAGGATAAAAATTTGTAGTTGAGGATGCAAAAAAATGGTACATGAGATTTTCTAGTTGTCAGATTTTAGTCTAATGAAAATTCGTTTATCCCTTTGATCAGAGATAGAGCATGTTATAAAGACCACTGTATTGAGCCAGAGGAGTTGGTTTTACCCTGTGCTAGTCCTATTATTTGAGAAGGTGGGTTAGCTTATTTATTTAAGTCTTAGTCTTATCTTGTCTCTTTTTTCTTTATTTTTGTGGTACTGGGGATTGAACCCAGGACATCACCTGTGCTGAGCAAGAGCCTGACCACTGAACTATATTCCCAGCCCTGAGTCTTAGTTTTGACCTTTGAATAACCTCAAAGTCTATTATAGACTATTTCGAGGCTTTGTTATGAAAGCATGTTGGAAATTCTAAAGCACAAACACAGTTAATTTTTTGTTAATGTGACCACTTGTTGACCAAAATGCTTACACTTAATTGAAATGACTGTTTAATTTGTGTCATTAATTTAAGGTGAATTGGTAGAGAAGTTCTAGTGTAAACCAAATACATTTAAGCCTCTGGGCAGTTTTGGACTTGTAGGTGCCCAGCTCCCATCAACATACTGTTGATGCCGTGAAGAGGCTGAGGACTTTGCCTAAGTTAGCAGCAGTAGCTCAGCTACCAGTAATGACCCCACAGCTACAGGTGACTCACACTGCACCACAGCCAGTCTGATGGCCCAGATGCTGTCCTTTGCAGCCGGGATGGCTGTGGGCTACACATTTGCGTGTATGCTGGATTATATCCTCTCACTGGATGCTTTAGAGGAGCGCTCAAGGCCTGACATTACTTATGAGGATCTTCTGGCAGCAGTAACAATTTAACTCTTGCTACTGTTAGGTAAATAGTTTTTATAGTGTGCTTAGGACCTGGGAGATGTTATACTGGTTGAAAGTTTCAGTGAGGTGCTAAAATAGTACAGGTTTGCAAACAGATTATTTTTTTGTTTTGTTTTTGTTTGTAGTACTGGGGTTCTGAGGATTGAGCCCAAGGCCTTCACACAGAGGCATATCCCCAGCTTATTTTGCCCAAATTTGGCTCAAACTTGTAATCCTCCTGCGTCAGCTTCCTAGAGTGCTAGGATTATAAACCTGTGCCACCATGCCTGGCTTGATTAGTCCAATCAAGAAGCTGAATTCGATGAAATAAAAAAAAGTTGACCAAGTTACTTCATGACCAAGTTACTTAGGCATAAAAATATAATTGACAGTGCATGTGTAAAGTGTAAAACTACTAAGTAACCATCTTGTGTATTATTTTTTTGCTTCCTTGTTGCAGAATTGGGATGGAACAGGGTCTTTTTACTGTATGGAAGCTTATGGAGATGGGAACCAGTCTGGGTGTGGGGAAGTATTTGTGTGGCCTTCTTTAACCAGCTGTTGTGATAATACTGGTTGAATTACTTAAGTGATTTTCTTCAGCCCAAAAATTAAAATCTGTATTTATTGTGCTCTTTGCAGTAGGATAAACTACATTATTTATTTTTGGACCTAATATTCTCCTTACCTTATTATTATAGTGTTCTGGTCTTACTGTTTGGTTTTTCTGTTTATAGATCTGTTGGGAGAACATTTTGCACAATGGATGGACGTGGAAGCCCAGTTCACATTCATCCTTCCTCAGCAGTAAGTGTCTTAAGGGAAGATACTTATAAAACTATGAGGATAAGTAACATACGAATATCTTCTCCTTTCCTCTTCGAGATTTAATTTATATGGACCTATGTAAAAGAGCTACAAGTGCATTAGTTGGCCCATGCCTCCTGTTTCTTTAAAGAAGTTAGGAATTAATTCAGAGGATTGGGCTATTATTAATTGGTCTAATGTGGAATAGGGCAGGTTACTGAATTATTATCTAATGAATGCTTTTGTGTAGCTTCATGAACAGGAAACAAAACTGGAATGGATCATTTTTCATGAGGTATTAGTTACCACCAAAGTCTACGCAAGAATTGTGTGTCCAATACGTTATGAATGGGTGAGAGACTTGTTACCCAAACTGCATGAATTTAATGCTCATGATCTGAGCAGCGTGGCCAGGCGTGAAGAGAGAGAAGATGCAAGAAGGAGATGGACAAATAAGGAAAATGTAAAGCAGCTGAAGGGTAAGTGAATCATTTTCTTCTTCTTTTTTTTTTTTTCTTTTGAGACATGCTTTCACTCTGTTGTGCAGGCTGGTCATGAGCTCACTGTGTAGCCCAGACTCTGCTCGAATTCTCAGCAATCCTCCTATCTCAGCCTCCCCCAAGTGCTAGGATTACAGGCATGTACCACCATGCTGGGCAGTAGAACCCCTGCAGGGCCTGTGTGTGCTGGGCAAGTGTTAGAACAACTGAGCTGTCTTCCACACTTTTTTTCTACTCTTAACTACTTACATCATACTGTTTCCCACTAGTGATTTAGTATTATTATATATAAACAAAGTTTATAAAATTTTGTGAATTATTACCTCAGAACCTCCTTTTATTGTAGGGATTTTTTCCCCTACAATGTTAGGTCCTAATTCAGTCAGCATACACAATGATTTCAGTAAAATTTTTTTGAGACTGAATGGTAGATCATGTTATTTAGCCCTAGTTAACATCACTGTGAAATAGAATAGTGAAAATTTACCCCAGAAATAATAGAAGGGATTTTAGAAATATTAACCACTAGGTTGAATTAGGGTCAGTTTTTCTTTCTATTTCTCTGTGCCTGTATGTGTGTATGTGTGTGTCTGTATGTTGCTGGGGATGGAATCTGTGGTCTCATGCATTGTAAGCATAAATGGAACTCTGTCCCCATCCACGTGATCTTTTTTATTTTTTGAAACAGGGTCTCATCCTGTAGTCCAGTCTGGTCCTGAACTCACTATGGAGCCCAGGCTAGCTTTGGATTCACAGCAGTCCTTCTGCCTCGGCCTCCCAAGTGCTTGAATTATAGGCAAAGATAGGCGTGTGCCACCACGCCTCGCTTATGTGGTGCTGGTGAATCCTAGGGCCTTGCACTTGTGCTCTGACTGCTGAGCTATTCATTCCTCCAGCCCCTCCATTTTTTATTTTAAGCAGGCACTAAAGTACAAAACCACAGGCTGGGCTCATATTTGCAGTCTTCCTGCATCAGCCTTCCAGAGTTTGGTGATTACAGGGTTGCTCCTCCCCAGCCAGGCTGTGAGGGCAGAATTTAATTTCTTCTTTATTCTTTTCCTGACTTTGGAAAATTAAGATATCTCTCTCTCGACATTTCTAATACTAAATCTCAAAGTTTCATTGGATTAATTTATAATATTTTCAGGTGGGATATCAAAAGAAGTCCTAAAAAAAATGCAAAGAAGAAACGATGACAAATCAATATCAGATGCACGGGCTCGTTTCCTTGAGAGAAAGCAGCAGAGGACCCAGGACCACAGCGACACACTAAAGGAAACAGGCTAAGCAGTGAGCTCTTCAATTCAGGAAGTAGGAAAAGCAGCCAGGAAATATGCTTCTACTTTGACAGCTATTTCAGACAGCACTATCAACAGAAGTGGTCAGCAGCTGTTACTAGCCTATGAACTAAAAGTGAATCAAAGCTCATAAATCAAAGCTCATCGATATCAACAAAAGGAATTTTGAGAGAAAAAATTGAGTTGCATAGATGTAGGCAATGATACATGAAACTCATGAAAGATGGTACATGTAATATTTTCCTCTCTTCTGTTTGCTGGCCTTAACTGGTATCAGACACTGTCATTGAGATATTTTCAGAACATTGAATTGTATTTAATCAGTGTGTATTTCGTTTGCATTGAAGCATTAAAAATTATTTTCCTTAAATCTCTTTAAGGCCTTCTTGTTGCTATTAGAATAGTGTTATATCAGGTATGTGACCATCTCCTTCAGAAGGCTGAAACATAAGAGGTTCTTACTCAGCAATACTTAGATGTCTGCTTAATTGCTACAGAGCTTTATAGATACTTAGAGAAAAGAATCAATTAGTAAATAAAATTGCCTATGGCAGGATTCTTTCTTGAATTACTATTAATCCTGAAATTGATTTTTCTGGGATTATACAAATTCCTTTTTATATAAAAGTATATTGTTTAAATCAGTAGCTATAGCCATTAACCAAAGGACAGATGATATATATATATATATACATATATACATATATATATATATGAGTTCTTTTTTAGCTGCACCTGCATCCTTGTATTAGCGCCGTGTATGTAGGTGGGACAGTGCTTTCAAGCACCCCTCCACTTGGCCTATTCTTGCCTCCCGCTGCCCGGGTCAGACTTCTTAAACACGCCGATCTGGAGATGTGATTTCAAAGCAGCCAAAGCTACTTCACCAGTGTTTTGAATTGGAAGCTTGAGGCTAGTTAGTGTTACACTCAGGCCACACTCAGCACTTGCCTACCCTCATTTACTGCCTTGTACTCTAGTTACTTGTGTATGTGTGTGTGTCACTCACTAGATTATACGCTCCTTGTGGGCAGGGACCGTCTCTTTCACCTCTGTATGCTTTCATGGCACCTAGCATAGTGCTCTGCACATAGTCGCTCAGTGTTTGTTAAATAAAGGTGTTAGTGTCATTAAAACTCAAAGACAGTATAATGTGTGTTTTTAGAGATTTTTCTATAAAAACCAAGAGCCTAAATTTTGTACAGGTAACTTAAATTTTTCCTTTAGTATCTAAACAATTTTAGTACTAGAATTTCAGTACTGGACACTTGAACTCTTTCTTGAGAAAACTCACAAAGGACCAACATCCATATACTTTTCCTTAAAGGTGAGCCATGATGGTTTGTCTCAACGTGTTCAGAATTGTTCATTTCTTTACTTTCATCTTTGGTGCTATAGACATTATTTCAGTGCATTAGTCCCATGGGTTTTTCTTCTCAGGTAGATGTTATCAGTGTGTTTTCTTCAATAGCGGGAGTAAAGGAGAATATGGATTTGTTGAATGAAAGTACTTTTAATTCTATAAAAGGGTTTTAGGGCTTTTTTTTGGGGGCAGGGGTGGTTCTGGGTTCTGATCTGTTTGTTTGTTTATTGACAGGGTCTCACTCTGTAGTCCAGGCTGGTCCTGAACTCACTATGTAGCCCAGGTTGGCCTTGAACTCAGGACAGTCCTTTTGCCTCAGCCTCCCTAGTGCAGGGATTACCACACCTCGGCTAATACTTTTTTTCCTTTCTTCTTTTTAAGCTTATTTTTAATCTATATGATACTGGGGAATCGAACACAGGGCTTGTTTTAGCTAGGCAAACACTTTAAGCACTGAGCTGCACCTCCATCCCTGACCTTTTTATAAACCTTATTTATTTATTTATTCGAGACAGGGTCTTGCTGTGTAGTCCAGGCTGGTCCTGAACTCACTTTGGAGCCCAGGCTGGCCTTGGACTCAGGGCAATCCTGCCTCAGCTTCCCAAATGTTGGGATTACAGGTCTGTGTCATCACACCTGACTATATGGTACCAGAGGAATCAAACTTAGAGCCTGTGTTTGCTGGGCAAGCACTGTAATCATTGTACTATTCCTCCAGCCCCTGTTGTTGAGTTCTTGACAACATTCTTACTGGATTAAGATGACATCTCAGTGTTGTTTTTATTTGCTGGGGATTTCTGTAATGACCAAAGATGTTGAATATTTGTTCTTTTTGTTTTTTTCCTTCCTTCCTTATTCCCTTCCTTTCTTCCTTTCCTTTTCTTGCTACTGGAGATTGAATCTAGGGTTTCCACACTGAGCTATATCCCAAGCCCTTTCTTATTTTTAGTTTTGAAGCAGGGTCATTAAATTGCCTAGGCTGGGCTCAAACTTTTGATCCCCCTGTCTCTGCCTACCAGAGTGCTGGGATTGCAGATCTGTGCCACTGGCTTAGAGGTTTGTAATTCTTTACCAAAATGATCATTCGTATATTGCATTGTATTGTATAGCTTCATCAGTTTTAATGTTAGTGTACTCTTTAAATTCACATTTTACTGAGTCCTTTATATTTTCATTTTTTTGAGATGGTCTCACTCTGTAGTCTGATCCTGGACTGTGATCCTGAACTCACTGTGGAGCCCAGCCAGCCTTGAACTTGCAGCCATCCTCATGCCTCAAGTGCGGGGATTACAGGTGATAACTACCACACTCACACTGCCTGTGTATTCCTCCATCTCATTTCCCTTGGGATCAGCTTGTAGGGAGGTAAAGATTTTTGGAGGTACTTCTTTTTGGCCAGTAAGTGGGTAGGTGTTAGAGATTGAGCTCAGGGCTTTCACACTTAAGTTACATCCCCAGTCCATTTTTATTTCTGATTTTAGACAGCGCCTCAGTGAGTTCCTAAAGTGCTCATGTTGAAAGACCTGGCAGTATAGTTCAGTGGTTAAAATGCTTGTGTAGGGGCTGGAGGAATGGCTCAGCTGTTAAAGGGCGCTAAGTCAAAGACTAAGTACCTGAGTTTATTCCCCAGCACTACATAAACTGGTCATGGTGGTTCACGCTTGTAATCACTGCACTGTAGAGGCTGAGGCAGGAGGATTGCTGTGAGTCCAAGGCCAGCCTGGTACAACCAGGCCTGGCTTTTGGAGACATCTTGTTGCTTTGCTTTTTTGCTTTTGCATTTTTTTCTATTGCTTTTGTGCTGAGGATTACAGATCAATTAAAGTGGAAAAACTTCATCACTAATGTGGTGAAACCTCTTTAGATTCTGTGTCCTTGGTAAGTGTTCTTGGTTTGGATCATGTTTTGGTTATTTATACTCATACTCCTCAACCTACTTAACATAATGTAGTCAGTCCGAGTTGCCACGTTGCAAGGAGAAAACACCTGATTTTTTTTTTTTTTGAGAGAGAGAGAGAATCTCTTTCTAGAGAAGGTCATAAACTCATGAAGATCGTAAACTCACTATGTATTCCAGGCTGACCCTAAACTCAGTGGCAATCCTCCTGACAGCCTCCTGAGTGCTGGAAGAACAACTGATCGGAACAGCCACGGACTGCCCAGCTAGTTGGAGAGGGCAGCACTTTGCTGCGATGTGACTCCACTCCTGCCTTGGGGAGTCGGACACTCCCAAGATGGCGTTTTCTTCCCTGGGTCTGAGCTGTAAGTAGTGCCAGGACTGAGTGCAACCTAGCTATTCAGCTTGGCACTGGAGAGCACCCTAGTTCCTGCTGCGGGTCTCTACCTCTCAGGGACCCAGGCGTTATCCCAAGGTGGCACCTTCCCCAGAAGCAAGGTGTAAGTAGTGCCAAGGCTGGGAGCCTCTTCCGTGCTTGGTCAGGCATTGCATGCAGCGGCCTGGCTGCTGCTGCAGAACTTCATCTCTCCCCTCAAGGAGCCAGCAACTGTCCGAAGGTGGCGCTTTCCCTGACCTGAGCTGCAAGCAGAGCAGGTCCTGAGGGCAGCCAGGCTGCTCAGCAGAGTGCAGAACTCCTGGCTCAGTCACTTCTGCAGATCTCCATTTCTCCCCTCAGGGCATCAGGCCAAGGTGCTGTTTTCACTCTCCTGGGCTGTGAGTGATGGATGGAGTGGGCTGTCTTGGCTCTGTTTTCTGTGCCTCAGGAAGTGTGTCTCACTTGGTGTTCACCATGTTGTCCCCTAGAATTAAGGTTTTCCTGCTCGCCCCCATTCCTAAATACCTGCAGTTGCTCAAGAGCATCCTCCCAGCGTCCTGGCCGAGCTGCTGGCTGTAACCTACCACCAACTGCTGTGCTTCCTATGGTGTGATTATTAACAAATGAAGAGGCCTAAGCTTCATGTTAGATGGGGGGTATGGAGATGAGGTAGAAGAAACAAAGGTAAAAAGGAGACAAAAACTAATTTTAAAGTTATACTTTTAAGAAAACTGCAGCTTTGGGGAACACAAAATTAACCAGGTTACAATGCCTTTTTCCCTTCCAGGGAACTTACTCCAAAAATAGGAGAAACCCAGGCATCTTAAAGATACATGTCTGTAAGCTGGCTGGGGTGGCGCAGGCCTGTAATCCTATGATTCCAGTGGCTGAGGCAGGAGGATTGAGTGAGTTCAAGGGCCAGCCTGGGCTCCATAGTGCAGAAGTGGCCTGGACTACGGAATGAGACCCTGTCTGAAAAGAAAAAGAAAAAAAAAGGTACATGTCTGTAAATTCATCCTTCCTTTTTCCTCGGGTAGTGTAGGTTCACAGACCCTGTAGACATTCCCCCTCAGGAAACAGCACTACTGGGTGGGTACTGACAGATCCTGCGGCACAGGCCTGTGATCCCAGCACTGTGGGAGGATGAGGCAGGAGGATCTCAAGTTTAGTTTGGGCTCAACCTGGGCAATTTAAGAATTTTAGTTAGATAGTGATTCAAAATCAAAAGTCAGAAATGGGCTGGGAATGTAGTTCAGTGCAGTGGCCCTGGGATTGATCCGCAATACTACAAAGGAAAAAAATGTGGGTACTGGATCTCTAAACTTGAAACACATACAGATGGTTTGCATTCTAACTACCCACTAAGGGTAACCTGACAGACACTAGGAAACACATCCTAGATCACAGATCTTGAGGACACCCCCAATACAACATAAAATCCTCCAGCTTTAGACCATAAACTTCCTCACTTTGAGTGTCTACACTCTATTCTGCATGTGTACTGCTTTCTGCCTTATAAATCTGTGCTGCTCACTGATGCATCCTTGCTGTCCTTTTCTGTGACATGAGTCAGTGAGCATACAGACTGCCCGTAGGTGGAGTCCTCTTTAGCAACCTCCTTGGACCCTATCTGGTGACAGTACAGTCAACAAATAAAGTTAGGTAAATGGACTTTTTTGTTTTTTGAGACAGGATCTTCTTGCTCTGCACCTCAGGCTGGTGCTGAACTCACTATGCAGCCCAGGCTGGCCTTGAATTCACAGCAATCCTCCTGCCTCAGTCTCCCAAATGCAGGGATTACAGGCGTATGCCAGTACACCCAGTTTTATGTGGTGCTGGAGGATCAAATCCAAAACCTTGCACTTGCCTAAGCACTTTAACTGCTGAACTGTGCCCCAATCCCAGGTAAATGGATTTTATGATGAGATTTCACAGAAGAGTAAAACTTGGACAGAAACAAAAAGGGAAGTTGGACCATGGGAACCGGAAATGAACAATGAAGCAGTACTGGCATCACCTTGAGAGGGGTTGCCCTAGCGCCTTCACACTGTCACACTATGCTACATCCCCAGTTTATTTTTAATTCTGAGTTTGAGACAGGGTCTTGCTAAGCTGCCAGGTAGGACTTGACCTTACCATCCTCCTGGCTCTGGGTTTACAGGTGTGCACTACCACACCTAGCAAAGGTTTGTTTTGTTTTGTAGTTCAGGCTGGTTCTGAACCCAGTAGATAGTCCAGGCTGGCCACCAACTCACAGCCATCCTCCTGTCCTCCTGAGTTCTGGGGTTAAGGTATGCACAACTACACCTAGCTACTTTTTTTTTTTTTTTTTTTTTTTTTTTTTTTTTTAATGTGGTGCTGGGGAATCAACCCCAGAGCCTTGCACTGCAAGGCAAGCACTCTAACGGCTGAGCTCCACCTCAGTGCTTTCTGAAGGATGATGTGATGTCCAGTCTGCATGTTGGGTTGACACACACTAAGTAGGCCAAATGACAATGTGAGTGCCACTCTGTTTTGCAGACAGGAAAATGGAACAATCAACTTGGACTGGGATTTTCCTTTTATAGTACTTAGCATTTGCAGACTGTCATTGTGCCAGTCGGTATTCCATTTAATTCTCTTTAAAGAAATGGGCTTTTTGAGCCCTCTTCAATAATGAGGAGTGTAATCTCATCTTCATATTGGATCTGGTGGCTCAGCTAGATAGTAACTGGGGGCAAAAGCCATCGTTATTAGGTTAGTTTTTATCTGAAAGCTTTAGTATATCTGAGTGATCTGTGGATCTAACCTCAAGGCACCTTTTCATGACTCTTGGTACTACCAGGGCTGGCTCCGGAAAGGAAAACAACATTTGAGCTGAGCACAGTAGCTCACACATGTAATAATCCCAGCACTCGGAAGACTGAGGCAGGAGGATCACTGCGAGTTTGAGGCCAGCCTACACCATGTAGTAAGTTGAGAACTTGCCTAGACTACAGAGCAAGACCCAGTCTCAGAAAAAAAAAAAAAAAAAAAACTACATCAGTAAATACATGGTGGGTTCATATGAGTTCTGTTTTTCACCATTAGAATGTTAAAGAGTACACAATAGTTTTATGGTCATAGTTGTATCTTATCAACATTTTAAACTCAGTAACTTACAACATTAACAGCAAAGGAAGGAAAAAAATCACTTTTTTGTAGCACTGGGGATTGAGCTCAGGGCCTTTGCACTGGGCCATATCCTCAGTCCCCGTTTTATTTTTATTTTGAGACAGGATCACATTAAGTCTCTAGGTTGTCCAGTGTAAACTAGAGTTATTCCAAATTCCACCAGAAAGACCTAACTTAGCACTTTTGAGCATGCTGACCAGTGCTGCTATAAGCTGAAATTCAAAGGTCTTTGACCTCCACAGTGGCTATGTGTGGGGACTTCAGACCTCTGATATAGGAAGGGTCAAAAAGAGCAAATTTCCACTCTAGAAACACCTACCAAAATCACAGGCCTGCCTTATTTTGACCATTCATGGTCAGAAGACTCCACTGCTTTTTGGACTGTGGCACAGGCCAGAATGTAGCCGGGGAAAGGTGCTCATTTCAGAAGGCTTTATTACTGATTTTACCAAAACTTTAATAAATCTCAGTTCCTTTTTTTTTTTTTTTTTTTTGAAACAAGGTCTCACTGTATAGTCCACTCTGGTTCTGAATTGCCTATGTAGTCCAGGCTGGCCTTGAACTCAAGGCAATCTTCCTGCCTCAGTCCACACCCAGCTCATCTTTATGAGGTGCTGGAGTTTTGAATCCAGGGCTTTGCACAGTTTAACCACTAAACTGCACTCCTAACCCGCCAGCCTCAGTTCTTAACCATTCCTTCTGAGGAAGTGAGAGTTTATTACTATTAACCCATTAAGGAGGTGTGTGCATTGCTACTGGTAGAATCATCCCTGGGGTGTGGTAAAACTAAGATTCTTGAGGAACACTTGTGGATCCTGTTTTGTTTTGAACTGGAAGCAGTAGCAACTACAGGTGATGAAAAAAGACAATACTAAATATTTAGATAAGGGAAGGCCTATAACAGTCATTCCCACACTCTTTATTCTCATTGCCTTTTCATTCTTTATTTCTTTAGCACTGATTGAACCCAGGGCCTTTGCACTAGCTACATCCCCAGCTAAGTTATTAGTTTTGATTTTAAGACAGAGTCTCATTAAATTGCTAAATTTCCCAGGCTGGGTTCAAACTTGCGGTCCTTCTGCCTCAGCCTCTTAGTGTAATGGGAGTGTGGGCCTGTGTCACAAGGCCCTGCTGCTTTCCATTCTGTAAATCCTTTCAAGCTTCCTGTGACTTTTGTTTTTGACTAGTATTTTTTTTTTTTTTTTTTTTTTTTTTTTTTTTTTTTTTTTTTTTTTTTTTTTTTTTTGAGACAGGATCTCTGCATTTGAGGCTTGAACTCACCATAGTGCTGTAGTGTCCAGGCTGGCTTCCAACACACTGCAATCCTCCTGCCTCAGCCTCCAAGTACTGGGATTACAGGTATGCGCCACCATGACTAGTTTACATCATGCTGGGGAATCAAATTCAGGGCCTGTTAGGCAAGCTCTAATTGCTGGGCTATTCCTCCAGCCTGAGAAATGAATATTGTAACTTGTCATGTGACTTGATCAGCAGGGTAAAAATGTTTAAAATGCTTAAAATGCCCCTGGATTTTTCTGCCCCTGGTGTTCGTTGTTTTTCTGAGACATGGTCTTGCTATGTAGTCCAGTCTAGTCCTGAACTGTGTGTCCCAGGCTGACCTGCTTCAGCCTCCTGAGTGCTGGGATTCCAGCCTTGTACGAAGGCCTGCTTTATGTGGTGCTGGGGAATGGAACCCGGAGCCTTGTGCTTGCTAGGCAAGCCTCTGACTGCTGAGACATGCCCCCAGACATGTCCCCAGTGTTCTGTAAATCACTATATTTAAACCAACTTTCCTGATGTGTCCTTTTAAGGTAATATCACGAGACACTTCATTCCTCTGTTGGGATCTGATTTAACCTTTAGAAAATATGGGTGAGGCCTTGTCTGATGTGTCCAGATTTCAGGCCGGATCCCCACAGGTTTAGCGTTTCGCTTACAGCATGCTGGTTGTGCTGATGCAGAATAGAGATTCACTGTACATCTTATTGCCATCCATGCTAAAGCTTTCAGATAAGCTTCAAAAATGAAATGTCAAAGCTATAATCTTGGGTTCATATCCTACCAAAATAGAAAGGCCATGAAGGTTTTTCTTTCTTGTTTTGTAAATTACCCTTTTCATACTTATGTGTTGCCTTACCCATTTTTCCTTTTTTTTTTTTTTTTTTTTTTTTTTTTTTTTTTTTTTTTTTTTTTTTTTTTTTTTTTTTTTTTTTTTTTGAGACAGGGAGGTCTTGCTTTGTATTCCAGGTGGTTCTGAACTCACTGTGCAGCCCAGGCTGAGCTCAAACTCACCATAATCCTCCTGCCTCAGCCTCTCCAGTACTTGGATTACAAATGTGCACCAACACACCCAGTTTATGTGGTGCTGGGGAATTGAACTCAGGGCCTTGGGCAAGTGCTCTAACTGCTGTGTTATTCCTCCAGCTCCCCATAATCTGCCTTATACAGAGGCAAAATACACTGGACACTGTAGGTAGGCCAGCACCTGAGACCCAAGGGTTACTCATTTTCTCACTGGAATGTAGTATGTTGCTCTTTATCTTGCTTGAAAAGATAAAGACTTAGTCTCATTCTGCTGGGATCCATTATCAGCACCCCTAGGGGCTGATCCATTTTTCAGAGCTGCTGTTCAAAAAGCAAAACCTGTTATCTTATTTGGGTAGTGCTAAAGCCTGTCTCATAGCTTCATTAAAATGTGAATTGTAAATATTTGGCATAGAGGATTGGCTTTTTAAATTAGGCTCTGAAAATCATCTTTAACTCTTTGAGAAATGTCTTTGCTTTGTGATTTTTGCCAGGCAGCTACCTCAAGCTGTTTATTTTGCAGCACTGGGAATTCATAAGTTTTCCATACTGGGCTTGAATTTGGGATTCTCCTACCTGAGCCTCCTAGAGTGCTGTGATTATGGACCTGTGCCCCAAGGCTCAGCCAATTTATAGTCAAGGCCTTGCTAAGTTACTGAATTGTCCAGTCTTGGCTCAAACTTGGAATCCTGTTTCAGCTTCCCAAAAAATGCTGGGATAGGCCTGTTACCACCACGCTCCACTGAATTGAATTTTTATTTACAAAAAAATTTTTTTTACTGTATTCTTTAAATGTGGTCTCACTCACTATGTTGCCCCAGCTGGCCTCAAACTCGCAGTCATCCTGTGTCATTCATTAGCTGAGGTTGCAAGTCTGTGTGCACTCTCAGCTCAAGCTGTTGTTTGTTGCTCTTCGGTTGTTTAGTACTGGGGATAGAATGCAGGGCCTTCACCCCATGCCTCGTCCTCAGCCCATTTGGTAGATTTAATTCTGGGACAGGGTCTTGCTAGGCGATCAAGTTGTGATCCTGCCAGAGTGGTAGCATTACAGGACTGTGACACTAGGTCCAGCTCTAAGCTGTCTTAAAAGGCTAATTTAAAAGGCAGATAAATAAATAAAAATGCATAAAGGCCTGGTACCATGTCTGATTAAGATAAACAACTATAGAAGAATCCTACTATATGAAAGTTTTTTTCTTTTTTGAGGTGTCATTCTGTTGAGAGTAATATACACACACACCATAGTTCCTGACATAAAACATAAAATTAGTGGCCCAAGATAGTTTTCTTGTGTAAGTTTCAAGAAATTGGAACTCGTCAACCTAAGAGACCAAGCAACATTTTTGTGCTAATGCACTTGCTGTGATTTACTGCAAGGACCTGTTGATGAACATACTGAAAAAAAAGGCTGGGTGGCAGAGCTCAGGGGTTAAGGCTAAAGCGTGTGCCTTGCAACCCTAAGGCCCTGGGTTCATTCCCCAGCACCACTCAGCTGTAATCCAGCGCCTGGGAGGCTGAGGCTCTCTTGTGTTCAAGGCCAGCATGGGCTACTCAGGGAATTCTGGACCAGCCTGGAGTATAGGGCAAGACCTTGTCTTAATAAATAAATAAAAATTTAAAACATACTGATGAAAATAGCCTAAAATGGAAAGAACTCGATCATTTATTTTATTAACACAGCTAATTTACTAAACCATTTTTTTAAACCAAAAGCCAGGAGTGGAGGAATAGCACAGCAATTAAGAGTGCTTGCCTAAAGCCGGGTGTGGTGGCAGATGCCTGTTATCCTAGCACTTGGGAGGCTGAGGCAGGAGGATTGCTGTGTGTTGGAGGCCAGCCCGGGCTACATGGTGAGTTCAGGACCAGCTTGGACTGCAGAGCAAGACTCTTGACTCAAAAAAAAAAAAAGTGCCACAAGGCTATGAATTTAACCCCCTACCCCTAACCACCAAATAAATTGAGTGTGGTGGTACATACCTATAATCCCAAAACTCAGGAGGCTGATGAAAAAGGATTGCCTTCAATTCTAGGCCAGCATGGGCTACCTTGTAAGCTCAGGACCAGCCTGGACTATACAGAGAAAGACCCTGTATCAAAAACAAAACAAACAAAAAGAACTAGCCAAAAGCCAGTGATGATTCATATATTGCAGTAGTCTGTCAGAAAAAAAATCATTTGGAGTGGGTTTGATTTTCCATTTATCAGGTTACCTATTTACTCTAATTTAAGGTAGTGCCTAAACAAAGCCTTTCAGGTATTTCCTCAGGAAATACAACAGTGCTCCATTCTGTGGGGTTTGTGGATTTGATGAATTTTCTCTAGTTTATATACTGTTGCCAAGGATAGCTGACTCCCATAAAAAGCATTTATCTTACTACAACACATCAAATCACTGATTTTCAAACGTGTGTAGAGGTTTTTTGTTTCGTGTTATTTTTATTATCATCTGGACTTTATTTTTTTCTCTTGAAAAATTTTGCACTTACTAAGGGTACACTGTTCAGAATGATCTGGAGTATCATTTTTCTCTTTTCTGAATGCTATCTATAAACAATACATTCATTAGACTTTTATGTGCTATGACACAGCATTAGCTTTAGTAGAACCTCCATGGGCTTTTTGGTTAGATGTTCCACATCAAATAGCTAAGCGAAAAACAAGTGCTTTTGGGATTCTAAATTTACTTAAAATGACAGGCTATGTATTAGAATACAAGACATTTACTAGTAGTAAATTTTGATTGTCCCATTTATGCTCTTGTATTTCAGATTCTGAGATTAAAAATGCAACTTGGTAAACTGCTGCATTTCATTTTGTTCATTTCCAAAAAGAATTTAAAGCAGCTCTTGTTCGAAATGTATTAGCAAAAGTCAATTTAAATGGTTCCGACCATAAAATTTAAGTATTTATTGAGTTTAATAAAACAAATTTTGCAAGAAGAAATCTTCACTCCTACAATATGGTGGTGTGAGAGGAGAGTAGGTTTGTTGCTGCGGGTGGCGAAGCTTTTCTTTGCAGAACAGTCTCGAATGGCCCTCTCAGCTGCCAATTCTTTTTTCATCCTCAGTTAAGAGAATTTTCGGACATACACTAAAACAACTGAAATGGCTAAGCAAACTTTTCAGTCTAAGCAAAAGTGCTTAAGGTATAAAATTATTTTACACCTTAGTGTAATGTTTAATGTAGTGTAATTAACACTACTTAGTGTAGTGTTTAATGTACTCCAGCTGAGACGGATAAGGACAATAATTATTGTGGACTTGAGTTTTTTTCTCTGGCGTTTTCTGGGATAGAAAAAAAAATCACATCTCTTATAAAGATGAAAGGGAAGAAACTATATTCTTTCATCCTGTATTGCACTAGTGCTACTATGACATTTTATTACAGCTTACGGAAAGTACTGATAAATTGATAAGGAATGTCGTAGATACCTTAACGCTGTGGAAGATACGACGTTCCGGCTTGGTAGTGCGTGCCATTCACACTACGCTATAAGCAATGCTGAGGTGGTCCCACTCAAATATACCGCAAATACTTTCTCCCTAGCCTCCAACAAGGCACTTCAGGTTTTTTTTTTTTTTAAGCAACCATTCTCAACCAAATTATTTTCGAGACTCAAAATCTGATATGGCTAAAACCTCCTCCTGCTGAATCTTAGTTCATTCCTTGGGCGTCGTGATAGATTCAACGCCAAACCGAACCCTAGGCTGCTGGCCCGGTAGAAGTTCACCAAGATGTCCGCAGGAACGCTACGGTAGCAATGGGCCAGCTCGAGATGACTCACGAGCCGCCTTCTTCCCTGTCCTTCGGGCTAATTAAGCAACGCCCGACGAGATCGCTGCTTCCACTCAGAACCTGCGCGTCAGTGCTGCAGCCGTGAGAAGGGCGTGTGCGCGGGCAGGGAGGTGTTAAGCCCGCGTCGGGCCCCCTCCCGGCGAGGGAGCAGCCACCCACGGCGCGAGACGAGGCGGGGAGCTGCGCTCTGCGGCGGGGCCGTTTCCCTGAGTCACCGAGAGGACGGGAGGCAGGCCCAGCGGCCCACGCCACGTCCGCTCATCTGTCTCCGTCCAAACGCGCCGGGGCCGCCCTGCCTCAGGGCGCCCTGACAGCAGTTTCCCTCCCGTAAGACTCAGCACTTCCCTAACACTCGCCCTCCGTTCTGGAAGCCGACCCTACCTACCAGGGTCACGTGCACCTGGAAGTGCGTGGGTGGGACCTAAGCGCCTACGGAAATGACGTCGGCCGCCCATGAGTCGCATGATGTGGCAAAATGCAAAAAAAAAGTGGGGGGAAGGGAAGAACCGGAGACTAGGGAAAAGTGATGAGTCTAAAAAAGTAGTCCCTCCGGTTCCTCTGTTGCCCTCGCGTCGTGTCCACCCCTGAAGCTCTCGGCGCACTGCGACCCGAATTCCTGCGCCCGACCGCGGCGCGCCGCCCCGTGGAGGGGTACATAAGGCGGAGGGGTGAGGAGGCTGGGCGGAGTTTTGTCGCCGGGATCCCTCCGCAGGGCTCAGCCGTTTCCGGAGTCTGCGCTGCGCCCGGTTCCGCCATTGCGGCTCTCCCGGCCCCTGGAGCCTCCGCCCCCGACCCGAGATTTTCGTTTGCTTGCCAGTTTCCTGCGTCTCCAGAGAGTGTCCTGCCGAGCCCAGCCTCCCCCTTCCCCCTCTCCTCCTCTCCCTCGGAGAGCCCGGGCAGGTCCTGCCCTGCCGCCCCAGTGACAGGAGGAGACCGTACCCCCCCGACAGCGCCATGGCCCAGATTCTTCCAATTCGTTTTCAGGAGCATTTGCAGGTGCGGCTGGGCCGGGGCTGGTGAGGGCTTTGGTAAGAGTGGTGGGACGGAGAGAACAAGCCCAGTCTGGGCCGAGCACTATCGAGGTTGTGGGGATTTTTTTGAGGGGGGGAGGGTTCTGTTCGGCATAAATGAAGAAGAGATGGGCACGGTTTTGAAAGCTTTTAAAGGGTTAAATGACACTGGGCTGGGATGGAAGTGACGAGTCGGGGTGCAAAGGACGCGGAGGCCAGGCCTAGGTCCTAGGGCCGCCTCTGTCTTGCTTCCTGGATGGCAAGAACTGCGCTCACTCGCTGCCCCCTCCCCCAGTTTTAGTCGGTTCATTCATTTGGAAAAGGGGAAGGAGAGAGATTCTTGATCCTTTTTCGCGGAGAAAGACTTCTCCTCCTCCCCTGGGCCAGTGCAGGGCTGTCACCTTCTGTTGCTCTTTTCCCTTCCTTCCACGAGTGTGCAGCTGGAGTTGTTGCGGATGGGTTGGAGCAACCTTTTTCTTCCTCCCTCTGCAGCTCTCCACTGAGAAAGGCACCTTCCCGAGGGGTTGGGGGTGGGGGTACGGCTTGTCTCGCCTTTTCTCCATGCTGTGAGAACAGAAGGTCATGCAGAAAGAGGGGGGAATGGAAGGGACCGTTTCTCGGGTCGGTGTCGCTTTTCATGATTGTGTGGGGTCAGGGTCCCTTGGGGGTGGTCTCGTTTTCCCCACCCTTCTTGATTTCTTTGGAGTGGTCTGGGTCCCAGCCCCTCTTTGATTCTGGAAGGTAGTAAGAGTTTCCGGAGATGATTTAAAGGTCTTCTGGAGTCCAGCAGGTAGTTGTAGAATTGTGGCGTGAGTACCTCCTTCCGTACTGCATGAAATTGAACAGTACGTTGGGAATAGAACACTCTTGAGCGCAGTCGCAGGGTTAGTTAGTCGATTTGTAACTGGCTTCTTTTTAGTGGGCTCTAGAGTTATTCCCCGGGTTGTTGTATCCTGGAGGTAACATACTGTCGTCTGATCTGGCAGGATGACAGTGGTCTGCCTAGGCAGATGACCATTGTAAGGACTTCTCTGAATTAAGCCTCTTCTGAGCTTCTATTTTTCCTGGTTCAGCAGTCCTGATTTTTACCTCAGCAGGAGTAATTTATTCGTATTAATTTGCTTTTCTCTCAAACTTCTCCTTAAAGAAGCCTGCCCCTGCTCAATCATCTGAAGGGCATCATGGAGGATGCAGTGGTTTGACATGACACTAATATTAGTAACCTATTGGACACGTTATTGTTGAAACCATTTTATTTAATTTTCTCTATTGATACAATGCATAAAGGATTATTACTAATAAAAGATACAATGCCCAGGCTGTGAATAAAATAATTTCATATTTCTTTACATTATCACATTTGCTTGCAATAGAAAGAAATTATTTTCCCCCCATTTTATTGATATGTACAAGTGCAAAATTTAAGGTTTACATTGGTTTTGTGCATTTTGTGCACATACATATCTAGTCAAGGTAGCAAGACTTCCCCGCTTTCCCTTCGATCCACCCTCTAACCCACTCCCACAATCTACCCCCCACCCCTTTTATTTTTCACTTTAAGTTTTGTGAGATAATTGTGATCTGGGAGAAAAATTATTTTAAGACAGTATTTTTTTAACCTCTATAATTTAAATGCAGTATTCTTCAGGCTATAGTTTTCAGATAACTCATCTGACCATGACAATAAAAGTAGTTTGCATAAGGTTAAAGAATGTTAAGTGATAAGCTGGGGACATATCTCAGTGGTTAGAGTGTGCAAGAACCTGGTTTAAATTCCCCAGTACAACTTTAAAGTAGCAGGGCACCTTGGTGCAGGCCTGTATTCCCAGCAGGGAGTTTGGGGCAGGAGAAT
Organism: Ctenodactylus gundi; assembly: GCA_004027205.1. Lineage (NCBI taxonomy): Eukaryota > Metazoa > Chordata > Mammalia > Rodentia > Ctenodactylidae > Ctenodactylus > Ctenodactylus gundi. Next base: position 26,217 of record PVKB01003484.1, on the reverse strand, counting down.
TGCCTTGAGTTTGAGGCCAGTCCCAAACTGGTTATAGAGCCAGACCATGTCTCCAAAAAAAAAAAAAAAGTTATGTGACAGTGGATATGAAGTTACTTCAATTCTGTCTCTTTTTGTAGTTTTAAGTATTGAGCCTTCACATTGAGCTATATCCCGAGACATTTTTACTTTTGAGAGAGCGTCTTGGTAAGTTGTCTAGGCTGGCCTCGAACTTGCAGTCCTCCAGACTCAATGTTCCAGAGTGCTGAGATTACAGGTCTGGGTTACCAGGCCCAGCTCAATTCATGGTTGTGTGTGGTAATAAATGAATGTGGGAGATTAAGAAGGTCTTGTACCTGGATGTGAGAGAAAAATGTCTTTCCTTGCACTTAAAATACCTTTTTGCGGACAGATGCACATAGTCCATGCCCAAGAGAAAAGACACAGCTGCTAATAAGTATGTTGTATGTCAGAGGTATAGCCAATTATTCAAATGTATTTGTTGACAAATGGTGGTTTTGATCTTTCTTTTTCTTTCTGTATTTCTGTGGTAAGGGGATTAAACCCAGAGCCTTCGTACTGAGCTATATTTCCACCTCATCTTTTATTTTAAGATATGGTCTTGTGAAATTGCCTATGCTGGACTTGAATTTGCAGTGCTCCTACCTGAGCTTTGCAGAGTGCTGATTAGGGGCCTTTGCCATCAGGTCATGCTCATTTTTATTTAAGAGGAGACAAGAAAGATTAAATGATTGTAAATATTAGGGGACTCGAGGAATAGCAGTGGTTAGATTGCTTGCCTAGCATGTTTGAGGCTCTGAGTTTGATTTCCCAGCACAACATGAACTGTACATGGTGGTGCATGCCTGTAATCCCAGCACATGAGAGGCTGAGGCAGGAGGATTGCCATGAGTTTGAGTCCAGCCTGCACTGTATAGTGAGTTCAGACTCAGCCTGACTAGAGAGTGAGACCCTGTCTTAAAATAAAACAGAATAAAAGAAGATTGGAATTCTACCCTGCCAGTAATTAAAAAGTAAATTTGGTGGTTTGATTTCTAAGTGATTTAAAGTTTCTGCAAACACTTTGATGAAATTGTTTCCTTCTCAAAGAACTTGAGGATTTTGAGCATAAAGCAGCTTTGCAAAATATTTGAAAAATTTAAGTATCCATTTTTTTGACGCGCTGTGTCATACCTAAACTTTTTTGTGGTACTGGGTATTTCAGAGCCTTTGCACTGAGCTACATCCCCAGTTTTAGTTCTTCTTCCTTTTCTTTCCTTTTTCCTTTCCTTTCTTTCTTTCTTTTTTTTTTCTTTTTTTGAGACAGGGTCTTGCTCTGTAGCCCAGGCTGGTCCTGAACTCACTTTGGAGCCTAGGCTGGCCTTGGTTTCTTGGCAGTCCTTCTGCCTTAGCCTCCCGACTGCTGAAATTGCAGGTGTGTGCCACCGTGCCCAGTTTATATGGTGCTGGGGAATTGAACTCGGGTACTTAGCACTTGCTAGGCAAGCGCTTTAACCACTGAGCCATTCCTCCAGCCCACTGTTGTTGTATTTTTTTTTTTTTAAACAGGGTCTCGCTCTGTAGCCCAGGCTGGCCTCGAACTCAGGACAATCCTCCTGCCTCAGCTTCCCAAGTGCTGGGATTACAGCCATGCTCCACTGCACCTGGTTTATGTGGTGCTGGGGAATGAACTCAGTTACTTAGTGCTTACCTAAGCATTTTCTAGGCCCTCCAGCTCCTAAGGTTATTTTGGTTTGCAAAAAGAAAAGTGTTGGGCTGGAGCAATAGCACAGCAGTTAGAATGCTCAGAAGCTCAAGGCCCTGTGTTTGATTCCCCAGCACAAGTGACTGAGGCAGGTGGATTCCTCTGAGTTTGAGGAGGTCATCCTGGGCTGTATCAAATGAGTTCAGTGAGTTCCGGGCCAGCCTGCGCTACAGATGGAGACCTTCTCAAAAAAAAAAAAAAAAAAAAAAAGTGTTAGCTTGGACCTGGTGGCTGGTGTAACCCTGGGACTCTGGGCGGTTGAAACAGGAGGAGCATAAGTTCTAGTACAGCCTGGGCAGTTTTAACAGTTTGTGAAGATCCCATTGAAAATGCAAGCCTGTCATCCTAGCACTTTCAGAGTCTGAGGCACAAGGATCACAAATTGGAGCCCAGCTGGGCACATTCGTGACAGCGAGACCCAGTTTCATAATTTAAAAAAAGGGCTATGTGTGTAGCTCAGTGCAGAGCTCCTGTATTCAGTACCCAGTATCACAAAAGCAGACAGCGGTGGAGGCAGTGTGAAGTTATACTCTCGGTGCTGGGGATGTAGTTCAGTGGTTAAAGTGCTTATTTAGCAAACACAAGGCTCTGGGTTCGATTCCTCAGCACCACATAAGCTGAGAGTGGTGGGACATTCCTGTTATCCCTGCACTTGGGAGGCTGAGGCAAGAGGGTAGCCGTGTGTTTGAGGCCAGCCTGGGCTCCATAGTGAGTTCAGGACCAGCCTGGACTAAAGTATTAGTGGGGTGAAGTTGCCATATGTAAATGCAGCAATTTCTCAAGGTGATTATACTATGTATCGCAGATTGGTAGTATTAGGAGAATTTTTTAAAAGATTACTGGGATATATGCAAGCTTAGCTGGACTGGAAGAGGCCCTCCACCTGGGAACTGGAACCGGAATTCTCTGGGCAAACTCTCAACTATGTTTTTCAGAATTTTCTGAATTATTCAGCTTTAAGGAGTGTGGTTAATTTTTTTTTTTGGGGGGGGGGCACAGGGTCTCATTCTGTAGCCCAGGCTGGCCTTGGACTCACAGAAATCCTCCTGTCCCAGCCTCCCGTTACAGGCATGTGCCACCATGCCTGCCTTATGTGGCGCTAGGGAATCAACTGAGATACTTAATGCTTACCTAAGCGTGTGTTAGTGTGTTAGGCAAGCACTAAATGGTGAGCCATTCCTCTACCCCCTAATTTTTTTTCTTAAGCGTGTGTTAGTGTGTTAGGCAAGCACTACATGGTGAGCCATTCCTCTACCCCCTAATTTTTTTTTTCTTTTTGAGACAGTCTCACTCTTTATTCCAGGATGGTCATTATGTAGCTCATGCTGGCCTTGAACTCAAGGCAGTCCTCTTGTCTCATCTGAGTACTGGGATTACAGATGAGAGCCACCATGCCTGGCTTATGTTTATCTATATTTTGAGATAGGGTTTCATGAAGTTGCTGAAATGACCAGAACTTGGGGTCCTCTTGCCTCAGTACTACCATAGTATTGGGATTGCAGACCTGTGCCACCAGGCCTGGATTCATTCATTCATTCTTTCTTTCTTTCTTTCTTTCTTTCTTTCTTTCTCTTTCTCTTTCTCTCTCTTTCTCTTTCTCTCTCTTTCTTTCTTTCTTTCTTTCTTTCTTTCTTTCTTTCTTTCTTTCTTTCTTTTGAGACAGGTTCTTACTCTGCAGCCTAGGCTGGCCTTGGACTCACAGCAGTCCTGCTGCCTCCGCCTCCCAAGTGCTGGGGTTACAGACTCAACACCTGTTTTATGTGGTGCTGGGAAATCAAACTCAGGGCTGTATGCTTGCTCAGCAAGCACTTAAACAACTGTACAATTCCTCCAGCCACCTCTTCTTTTTGAGTTACTGTTCATATAATGGCTATACAGGGTTGGAGGAAAAGCTCAGTGGCACAGGCCTGTAATCCAACGAGGCTGAGGCAGGAGGACTGTCCTGAGTCCATTGCCATTGTGGGCTACATAGTGAGTTCACAACCAGCCTGGACTACAGAGTGAGACCCTGTCTCAATGTGTATATATATAGAATGGCTATATAGGTATATCAAGCGCTTGAAGTTTGGACAGTGTAACCAAAAAATCATTATTTTTTTGAGACAGGGTCTTGCTGTGTATTCCAGCTTGGTTCTGAACTCACTGTGGACCCCAGACTAGCCTTGGACTTGGCAGTCTTCCTGCCTCTGCCTCCAGAGTTCTGGGGTGTGGGTCACTACACCCAACTTAATAGTGGTGCTGGGGAATTGAATCCAGGGCCTTGTGCTTGTTAGGCTAATGCTTTAACTGCTGTACCGTTCCTCCACCCCCCCAAAATAAAATTCTTGCTCTTATTTCTGTTTAATATAAATATTAAATAGCCACATTGATGACCAGCAGAAAGGCACAATTGATTATAGGTAGGCTGGAGGAATAGCACATAGCACATAGTTAGAGCACTTGCCTAGCAAGGTGCTGAGTTTGATTCCCCAGTACCATGTAAACCAAGCATGGTCATGCACACTTTTAATTTTGGTAGTCAGAAGGCAGAGGTAGGAGAATTGCCATGAGTTTGAGGCTAGCCTGGACTCCAGAGCAAGGCCCCGTCTTTTTTTTTTTTTTTTTTTTTTTTTTTTTTTTTTTTTTTTTTTTTTTTTTTTTTTTTTTTTTTTTTTTTTTGAGTCAGGGTTCACTCTGTAGCCCAAGCTGGTCCGTGATCTCACTGGTGAGCCCAAGCTGGCCTTTGACTCAGGACAATCTGCCTGCCTCAGCCTCCTGAGTGCTGTGTGCACCACACTTCCCAACTGGGGGATCAAATTCAGGGTCTTGTGCTTGCAAAGCAAGCACTTTAACTGCTGTGCCATTCTTCCAGCCCTGTGAAACCCTGTCTTAAAAGAAATTAATTAGAGACCATACTGATATGTTTTGTAGGATTGAAGATTTATCTGACCACCCATATTTATATGCTTAGAATATTTTGCTAGCTAAAATTGAAATGCAATTCAAAGGTGTTAATCATGTATGTATGTATGTATGTATTCATTTATTTGGTTTTTTTTTTTTTTTTTTGAGACACGGTCTTGATCTGTAATCCAGGCTGGTTCTAAACTCATGTTGGCCTTAAACTTAACAGCAGTACTCCTGCCTCAGACCCCAGAGTTCTGGGATCACAGCCATGTGCCACCATGCTCAGTTTATGTGGTTCTAGGTGATTGAATTCAGGGCCTTGAATTTACTAAGGAAGTGCTCTAACTGCTGTGTTGTTCTTCAGTCCTCCAAAGATGTTACTTTTTTTTTTTTTTTTTTTTTTTTTTTTGAGAAAGGATCTCACTCTAGACCAGCTGGGCTGGTCCTGAACTCACTGTGTAGACCAGGCGGGGCCTGAACACACAGCAATCCTTCTGCCTCACTCAGCCTCCTAAGTGCTAGGATTATGGGCATGCACCACCATACCCAGCTCAAAGTTTTATTTGAATACTGTCTCTTGTGGGAATTGGTGGTGATGACCAGAGTGTAGACAAGAGTATACTTTTTTCGTTTTTTCTTTTTCTTTCTTCTCTTTTTTCTTTTCCTTTTTTCTTTCTCTCTCTCTCTCTCTCTCTCTCTCTCTCTTTTTTTTTTTGGTGTTGGAGATTGAGCCTAGGGCCTTCACAATGAACTACATACCTGCCATTTTTACTCGTTATTTTGAGACCAGGTCTTGCTAAGTCTCTTAATTGCCCAAGTGGGCTCTGATTGGCAGTCCTCCTACCTCAGCCACCCAGAATGCTGAGATTATAGGCCTGGTCCACCCAGCCCTGCTTAGAGGAGCTGACTTCTTGAGGTCCTGTTAGATGCTGTACAAGTAGCCTGGATACTTTCAGATTTTCACTCAATACCCAGCTCTCCACACACCTTTCTTAACAATATAAAGTGAAACTCAAAGTATCAGAGTAATTTTATACCTTAGACTTTTAACACAAGTATTTCAAAGAAATGGTTATATAGTGTCAGAGTCTGCTTTTTTGTTTGTTTCACCTCTACTTTCTTAATATGTGACTAATAATATATAGTGGCCTGAGCAGGAATTTGAGAGTTGTGGAGACCAGTGCTGTATAATAGAAAAATGATGAGAGCCAGTGTCATTTTAAATTTTTCATTGAGAGGCTCAGGGTGTAGCTCGGTAATTAGAGCACTTGTGTAGGAATCCAGAGGACCCAGATTCAATTCCCAAGCACCACAAAGTAGCTAGGCATGGCGGTACACTCCTGTAATCCCAGCACTCTGGGAGGCTCAAGCAGGAGGATTGCTGTGGGTTCAAGGCCAGTATGGTCTGTATAATGAGTTCAGGACCAGCCTGGACTATAGAGCGAGATCCTGTCTCAAAAAGTAAGTAAATAAATATACATAAATACATACATAAAATTTTCATTGAATTGGACTCAGTTAATACTCAAAATATTATTTTAATGTGTAATCAGTGTAAAACTTACTAATGAACTCCTTTACATTTTTGCACTAAATTTTCAAAATCTGGTGTTCTTTTACTCTTAGAGTACATCTCAATGTGGTTCCTGTTTTTAAAAATATGCTTATATATTTTAGTAAGTATTGAATTTCATGTGGCATTTCATACATGCATAAAACATTTTGATAAAATCTATCCCTTCATTACCCTTCCTTCACCTTCCTCACACCTCCCCCTTATCTCCCTCTCCTCTCCCTCTTCCCCCATCCCTTAATTCCCTTACTCTTGTTTGATCTACCTTCTATTTCATGTCCCCCTTGCCCCTGGGTTTGAACCCAGGGCCTACACACTGCATTATTATCCCCAGCCTCTTTTTATTTATTTAATTTTCTTTCTATTTATTTATTTTTGAGACAGGGTCTCGTTCTGTAGCCCCAGCTGGTCCTGAACTCACTGGTGTAGCCCAGGCTTTCCTTGGACTCGGACAATCGGGATAATCTATCTGCCTGCCTCAGCCTTCTGATTGCTGAGATTTTAGACATGCGCCACCATACCCAGCTTTATGTAGTGCTGGGGAATCGAACTCAGGGTGCTGTGCCATTCCTACAGCCCCTTTTTATTGTTTATTTAAGGTAGTCTTTCTGAATTACCTGCCATAGCCTCCCAGAGTGTTAGGCATGTGCCACAGTGTACCCTTTTTTTAAGGTTTCACATATAGCTGATCCCAGTTGATGTAGGTATATAATTGGAGCACTTCAGGAGGATGAGGCAGGAAAATTGCAAACTTGAGCTCAGCTTGGGCTAATTCAGCAAGACCTTGTCTCAAAATAAAAAGTATAAATGGGCTAGAGATGCAGCTCAGTGTGACAGCCCTGAACTCAGCCCCGAGTACCACTAAAAAAAATCAGACTGTCTTTATTAAGACTACTTTAAATGTATTCAAAGTTCATAAAAGTTACTCTTGGAAAAGCAGATTTATATGCCTTGGTATCCCAAGCTCCTTAACTTTTTCAGTAACTAACCATTCCTTATCATTTAATGTTACTCATTTAAAATCAGTCAAAGTGACAACAGCTACTCAGTACTATAGTTACTTGTGTCTTCTGGCTATAAAAGAGAGCACAGGGTAGGATTAAACCTTTTATTATGTGGGAGAATGAGATCATTTATGTCAAAGTACTTTGTGTAAAACTTTGGGAACACAATCTTTTCTTGAACCTTGGGTTTTTGCATTCAATTCCAACCTCAGCCCAATTTTTATTTTTATTTTGAGACAGGGTTTTGCTAAGTTGCTCAGGCTGGGCTCAAACTAGTGATTTTCCTACCTCACCCTCTCAGAGTTTTGGGATTACAGAACTATATACCACCATGTCCATCTGCGTTAAGGCAGTGGTCTTGCTCTGTAGTCCAGGCTGTCCAACTCCAAATACATACACATATGTCACACACACACACACACACACACACACACACACATATATATATATATATATACATACATATATAGTATATAAAATTGATGATGAAATTGTACATTCAAAAATAAAACTGAGTTAATTTTTTAGTACTTGACACGTGATTTTGCTTTTTAAGTTTCTCTTTAAAACTCAGTAGTATGTATTTGAGATACGTAATAACAATCACCTTGAGAAATTGGTGCATGTCCGTATCACATCTTGATCATTTTTGACAAATAATTCTTGAATAAACATTTTTAACAAATAGAAGTGGTACACTCTGATATAATGACAGTATAGTGTAATAAATACATGTATTACTGACAGTCACTTATCAATACCAATTATGTACTGAATACAACTGTACCTGCTGCACTTTGATACAATTGGTGAAACAGTGGCTCTGTTTCTGCTAGCATCCCCAGAAGCATGTGAGTGATATATGTGCCATGTGGGCTTATGTGGCCTGCAGCTTTGCTGGGGAGAGAGGTGTTTTTGACTTGATGACAACCTTAGAAGATTATCACTGTATATGGAGTCTGTCATTGGCTAAGTCATTTATGTATTGTCTGACTGTAACACTCAGCGCAGATCTTGTAACATTCAGATATAAAGCGCTGTTTTTAGATACTGTTCTCAGTAGTTTTGACCTGAAACTTTTTTGTGTGTAGTTAATTTCAAAGATAAAAGGAGTACAACATTGAGTAAGATCCATTTAAATTACATGTCATTTTCTCAAAAGTAAGCCCCCTTACTGTTCTCTGCTCTTATATATTGATTTAAAAAATATTTTGGGGCTGGAGGAATGCCATAGAGGTGCAAGGCTCTGAGTTTGATTTCCCAATACCGCATAAAGCCAAGCACGGGGTAGACTCCTCTAATCCCAGCTCTTGGGAAGCTGATGCAGGCAGATTGTGCTGAGTGCAAGGCCAGCCTAAGCTATACCAGTTGAGTTCAGGACCACCTTGGGCTACAGAGCAAGACGGGTTTCAGAAGGTCTTATACTGTTCATTGGTGGGCAGCTGAAAAATGGTGAAATCGCGTGGGACCACAGCTAGAGCTTCAGGAGACAAATCTTCACATCATAGTGGAACACAGAGAAACTTTTTTTTTTTTTTGAGACAGGATCTTATTCTGTAATCTGGGTTGGTCCTGAACTCACAACAATCCTCCTGCTTTAGCCTCATGAGTGCTGGGATTACAAGAGTGCACCACCACTCTTTGTTTATGTCGTGCTAGGGAACTAAACTCAGGGCCTTACATTTGCTAGGCAAGTGCTTTAACTGCTGAGCTATGTCTCCAATCCGCCCTCTCTCCCTTTTTTTGAGGCATGGTTTTGCTGTATAGGCTGGTCCTGAACTGTGTAGCCCAGGCTACACAGAACTCGTGGCAGTCATCTTGCCTCAGTTTTCTGAGAGCTAGGATTGCAGTGCCCAGTTTAAATAGTGCTGGAAGATCCCAATCAAGGCCTTGAACTTACTAGGCAAGCACTCCAGCTGCTAACCTATGCCCTCAACACCTCTTAATTTATCTTGATTCTTTCTTAGAATAAGTCTGATTTTCTAAATTCATTTGCATCATGTTGTGCTAAAGCTATTTCATGAAATAATCAGCTTGTCTTTTTGTGTATGTGTGGTATTGGGGATTGAGCCCAGGGCCTTTGTGCTGAGCTACATCTATAGCCCTTTTCATATTTCTTACTTTGAGATAGTCTCACTAAGTCACCATGTACAGTCCTCCTGCCCGTCTCCCAGAGTGCTGGGATTACAGTAGCCTGTAACTTAACTACCAGGCCCATTCAGCTTGTCTTGTTTTTGTTTTAAATTTCTTTTTTCTATCCATCCATCTATCCATCCATCCATCCATCCATCCATCCATCTATCTATCTGAGACAGGATCCTGCTCTGTCTCAGGCTGGTCCTGAACTTACTATGGAGCCCAGGCTAGCCTTGGACTCTGGCAGTCCTCCTTCCTCAGCCTCTCAGAGCACTGGAATTATTATAGGTGTGAGCCACCATGTCCAGCTTGTGTGGTGCTGAGGAATTGAACCCAGGGCCTTGCACTTGCCAGGCAGGCGCTTTAACTGCTGTGCCATTCCTCTAGCCCTCAGCTTGTCTTGTGAACCTGTACAGGGTTTGTACTCTAGGTGTGTAACCTCCCCACCCCTCATTTCATGGCTGGAATGAATGGCAGGAGTCGTGGATCTGAATTTATTATGAAAAACCCACATGTCAAATGTGGAATTTGTATTGTTGCAGACATAATTTAAGATATTTTGTCATATTTTCAAGGGAATAAACATGAAATGTTAATTTCCCTGAAGTCTAATTGTAAAGTCAAAGCACATTGGCCATTACAGTTACTTGTGTACCTAAGTTTCAATTTTGTTTCTTTCTTTTTTTTTTTTTTTTTTTTTTGAGACAGGGTTTTGCTCTGCAGTTCAGGCTGTTCCTGAGCTGAATTGGAGCCCAGGCTGGCCTCAGAACTCATAGCAATTCTTCTTCAGCCTTTGGTGTGCTTGGATTACAGGCATGTATCACCATGCCCAGTTTATGTGATGCTGGAAATCAAACCCAAGGCTTTGTGCTTGCTAAGTTAGCAAGGGGGAGAGGGGAATTGCTGCTCATTTTTGGTACCAAATTGGTAGAAGGGGAAATGGCTACAAACTTGACGGGTTGTGTTTCGCCTGCGTGCCTATGGGACTACCAGTAATGTTCGTACTTCCTGTTCTGAATCATTAAGTGAAGACTTTTTTTTTTAAGAGATAAAAGTCTTGCTGTGTAGCCCAGGCTGGTCCTGAAACTCACTGTGGAGCCCATGCTAGTCTTGGACTCCTAGCAATACTCCTCCCTCGACCTCCTGAGTGCTGGGATTACAGGTTTGTGCCACCATTCCCAGCATAGTTACGTGGTGCTTGGGAATTGAACCCAGGGCCTTGCAATGCTTTATTTAATGCTTTATGCACTGTGCCATTCTTCCAGCCCCCCTCCTTTTTTTTCGAGACAGGGTTTCATTCTGTAGTTCTATAGTCCAGGCTGGTTCTGAGCTCACTGTGTAGCCTAGTCTGGCCTTGAACACACCCCAGTTCTCCTGCCTCAGCCTCCTAAGTGCTAGGATTACAGACGTGAGCCACTATGCCCAGCTTATGTGGTGATGGGTTTAGGTGGTACTAGGGTACTTAGCATCTGCTAGGCAAGCGCTTTAACTGCTAAGCTATTCCTTCAGCGTGAAGACTTTAAGTCTAAAGTAAATCAGAACCAACCTGAGTGGCATGTGCTTGTAATGTCTAATACTGGTGAAGGTAAGGCAAGATAATTGCAACTTCAGTGCAGGTTTAGGCAGTTTAAGGAGACCCTGTTTAAAAACAAAACAAAAAAGATCAAGGATGGGTAGATGACTGAGCATTGTGACAAAGCTAGAACATTTGGCCGGCATGTGTGAGGCCCTGGGTTCAATTCCCAGTACTGCAAAATAAAGTGTAGCATATTTTAAAGGTTGTTTCAGAAATAAGAACAAAGTTCATTGAAGTCAATTAAAAAATTTAAGCTCTTGCCAGGGGTGGTAGTGCACACCTGAATTTCAGTACTCTGGGAGTTTGAGGCAGGAAGAGTATAAATTTAAGCCCTACCTGTTTCGTAATTAAAAATTAAGAAGGCAGGGATGAGAGGCTGGACTATATCTCTGTGGCAAGGCCATAGGTTCAGTTCCCCAGTAATTAAGCTGCAGCATGCAGTTGTGGAAAATGTTTTGAGATGTGTGATCAGGGCTTTATGTTTCTGATTATGTCATTTTTTTAGCTTGTCTAAAACTTCATTTTTTTTTTTTTTTTTTTTTTTTTGAGACAGGGTCTCACTCTGTAGCCCAGGCTGGTCCTGAGCTCACTATGGAGCCCAGGCTGGCCTCGGACTCACAGCAATCTTCCTGCCTGAGTTTCCAGAGTGCTGGGATTACAGGTGTGCGCCACCATGCCCACTTTGTGTGGTGCTGGGGAATCGGACTCTGGTACTTAGTGCTTGATTTAGTGGTTGCTAGGCAAGCACTTTAACTTCTGAGACATTCCTCCAGACCCTAGAACTTCATTCATTAAAGTAGTACTTCCTGGCAGTTTTGAATTAGATCTTGCCCTAGGTTTAGGTTTGTACTTAGCCCTTTCAATTAAATAGTTCTTCTTAGCCCTTACAATTAAATAGTTCTTCCCCTCTGCTCTAGAAAAATCTCCCTCTATCCACTTGAGAAGAGCATGTAGTCCATGCTAAAGGAAAAACTACAGTCTGCCTTTTTTTTTTTTTTCACTTTGTAGTCCAGGCTGGCCTGGGACTGAGGACAATCTGCTTCCCTCAGCTTCCTGAGTGCTGGGATAACGGGCATGAGCTATCATGCCCAGATTCTTATGTGGTGCTGGGGAATCGTACCCAGGCTCTGAGCTTAAAAGGCAAGTGCTGTGCCATTCCTCCAGCCCCATGGGATTTTTAAAGAAGCACTGGGACTACCAGTAATGTTTCTAATGAAGTTAATTTTCTAATGAAGAGAATGGTATAACAAATGCACACAAAGGGAGTTTTTATGCCAGGCCTGGTGGTGCAGGCCTATATTATAATCCCTGCACTCTGCATGGCTGAGGCAGATGGATCTCAAGTTAGAGCCCACTCTGAGAAGCTTAGTTGAGACTCTTGTCTTTAAAACAAAAAATAAGCTGAAGATGTAGCTCAGTGCAGTCCCCTGAGTTTAATCCTCAGTACCACAAAAAGAAAAGTTTTTGTCCCTTATTTTGGCACTGGGGATTGAACCTAGACCTTTCGCTTTGAGCTGCATCCCCATATTACCTTTTTTTTTAAGTTGCAAACTTTATTGGTAATTTATTCACCATCAGCTCTCCCAGTTTTCAGCACTTGGTTCTTTTACTGTTTATTTGAGACAGGGTCTTGCTAAGTTACCCAGGCTAGGCTTGACCTTGTGATCTTCCTGCCTTATCCTCCCAAAGTGCTGGGATTACAGGCCCATGCCATTGGGCCAGCTTTTTTTTTTTTTTTGTCTATTTTCTGTTGCTATGACAAAATACTTAAGATCCAGTATTTTATAAAGATTAGAAGTTTATCTGACTCAGGCTTGCAGAGCCTGGGAGGTCCAAGAGCATGTGGGCATTTGCTCAGCATATGGTGAGGCCTTCTTGCTGCCTTATGTTAGAAGAATGCATCAAATAGCAAGATAGAGGAAGAGCGCTAGTTCAGGTCTGTTCTGTTACTGTTCCAAAGCCGGCCGTGTCTTTTTAGGGATCCCTCCCATATGACTCATCAAATTCCTTTTCCCTCCTAAAAAAGGCTCTTATCTTCAAATACTGGTAATATGCATTAGGGGCTTAAGCTTTCAACACATAAAATTTTGAGGAATACATTCAAACCACAGCAGAGAGTTTAAATAAGATACTCTCTGGAATGTGAAGTATAGAAAATATTTTTCATGTCAATAATTTTATAAGTTTAATGTTTATGCATTTGGATTATAGGCAAAGCTTATCCAACCAGTCTTGAGTTTGTAGCTCAAGGGGCCAAAAGGGCCTTGTCCGTGATGAGAATGTATTCTACTTCTGAGTTGGGCCCCAGTCCCGAGAAGTCTTTTCTTTGAGAGAGAGGGTCTCACTCTGTATTCCAGGCCTGTTCAGAACTCGCTATGTAGCTCAGGCTGGCTTCACACTCAGAGCAGTCCTCCTGTCTCAGCCTCCTGCTGGGATTGTAGGGGCACATCACCACACCCAGTTTATGTGGTACTTGGGAATTAAACTTAGGACCTTGTACTTGCTAGTCAAACGCTGCAACCACTATGCTATTCCTCTAGCCCCCAGAAGTCTTTTTGTGATAAAATTCATGAACACTCCTTCCTAAAGTGCATGTTGGGTATTCTGTCCCAGCATTGAATAATTAACTAAGGCACTCTGTGAGGCCTACATGAATCTTGGGGGATGTGAAGAACTAGCACCAACACCATGAGCATGGTTGTCATTATTCATTGAGAAATAAAATTTTTTGTCTTTAAAAAATATTCACAAAACAAAACCATTTTAAAATGAACCATAATTTTGTGTTACACATTTATAATTTGCTTCCATCATCTATATCATCTGCACCTAGTTTTCATTTGCCTTTATTAATGAGGAAATAGTATAATTGAGAAAGTAGTATCTTATTAAGACAGAGGTTTTTTGTTTATTTGCTTTGCTTGTATTGCACAGTACTTGAGATGGAACCCAGGGCCTTTGCCGTGAGCGATATTCCCATCCTTTTTATTTTGAAATAGGGTCTCACTAAGCTCCCCAGGCGAGTCTCGTTCTCTGTGTCCGCCACCCAGAATGTTAGGATTGTAGGCATGTGTCACCGCGCCTATTTTTTCCCTGTAGTCTTTGTCACCCTGCCCACCCTCCCTTTCATGGTGTGTGTTGGTTTAGGTTGCATTTCCATTTCTTCTGGGATATTATGTGCGCCCCCACATGTATTAGGGTGAGGCATCCTTATCCTTATATTTTTTTGTAGCCTGGTGACCCCATTGGAATTGCAGTGTACAATTCATGCACTGAGTGAAAAGGACTGTCTAATTTGTCCTAGAATCCTGTGTACATAGTGTCTGGTACACAGTAATCATTTAATAGCTTAAATATGAGATTATTGGAAAAGTTACAGTCTGCAAATATACTTAAAATTTTATGTTTGGGATGAGAAAGTTTTATGGTCAGTGATATATAGGAAGAATTAAAAGGAACAAAATGATCCATAGAGATTATGGATTTTAGTAACAGAAACTATACAGAAACATTTGACTGCGTAACACTTAAGAACAGAAGTGTCTTTACAATCATCCATGTGGAAGATTAAAGACTTAAGATTTTGAATTCAATGGTAGATTTCAGAATTAAATAAGAGATGGTATATGATAGGTTACAGATTTATAGAAACCAGAATTGCTGGGCTTGGTGTTGCAAACCTGGAGTCCCAGTGCTCTTGGAAACGGAGGCAGGTGGATTCCAAGTTTGAGCCCATCGTGAATAATTTGGTGACTTGGTTAAGACCCTGTTTCAACATAAAGGCAAAACATGGTCTGGTGATGTAGCTCGATGTGAAGGTTCTGGGTTCAGTCCCCAGTAGTGCCAGGAAATAAACAAACAAAAAACGTGGAGTGGAAGCTGTTGAGAAATGGAAGACAATGGAAGAAAACTTTGTTGGTATGAAGCAAGACTAAGAGAGAAATAGGTGGGGAAGTTTTAGTATTAGTATCACAAATTAAAACTATTCATGAATCTAGGGCCCACCTAACTGTTGCTGCTGGTCAGAAAATCAATGTGATTGTCATTTTTAACATCGAACTTTTGGATGATTGGAAACAGTATCATTTAGGGTTTTGAGATGAAAAATTGTTTTCTTCTTTTAGAGGACATGAGCTACAATTTGAGTGTTCCAAGATCCTCTGAGCCTAAAAACTGTTTTTCCTTCTGTATGTTGTTTTCTATATAATAATGACAGTTACAGTTTAATGTAGAGATAATTACACACAAAAATCATACTACTTAAAATATGTTGAATTGATTTAGCTGGGTGTGGTAGCACATACCTGTAGTACCATCATTCTGGGAGACTAAGACAGGAGGATTGCAAGTTTGAGGCCAACCTAGGCAACTTGGTAACTTAACAAATCTATAAATTCAGGGGTGAAATCAGCAAAGGTTAAAGGCATTTTTTTTATTGCTTGAAATCTATAGAGCCCACAAAAAAACAATGGCTGATATCTTATTGCTAGAACTGAAGGAATGCTGCATTCTCAGCATTTTTCTTTCATTTCCTGTAGATAGCAATTGCAGTTTTTGCCATTCTACAACTTTTCTAGGAAGGGCTCAGAAGTGACTGTTCTCAGCATTTTTTTTTTTTTTTTTCTGTGAGTGATAGTGGTGAAGGTAGAGAATGTTTTGGAGTTTTTAAAGGAAATTAATGTTGAGAGTGAAATACTTGGGTTTGGAAAGTGAGACAGGGTCTTGCTCTGTAGCCCAGGCTGGGTTTGAACTCAAGCCACTCCTCCAGCCTCAGCCTCCCTAGTGCTGAGATTACAGGTGAATGCTGCCACCGCTGGCTTTTTATGAGGTGCTGGGGAATTGAACTAGGGCCTAGTGCTTGCAAAGCACTGTGCCATTTCTCCAGTCCCAGTGAACCAAATCTTGAAGCCCATGCTTGCAAATGCCTATACTGGGAGGTTAATGTCATGATGACTGCCAAGTGTTATAATTCTGTCTAAAGTTGTTGTTGACCTATTAACTTTGTATTGGTAACACATTGAAATCCTTATACTATTAAGAATCTCAGAAAAGGTAACCAAGAAAGGAACATACATAGGACGCTTAAAAAGATAGCTTGATCTGAAATTAAGTAGCTCTTACGTACTTCCTTACATGTTCTCTATTCTGATGAAACAAGAAGGAAGAATATTGCAGAGTGTGAAGCCAAGCACCATTTGTGAACCAGAAGTCCTTAATAAATGCTGTCATAAACATAAGTTGTATTATGATTTAATTTTCAGCTGATACAGCTGGTAAATGAGCTGTTCCAACTTTACTAGTCATTTATTAGGAAGCAAACTCATGTAGTAGACTTGTAGAGAAGCCAGTTTCTGATGAGTTTATCCTTACCCGATCACATGTAACAACCACTAATTTTGTAGTGTTTGCAGGTACAACCATAGTTGGGGTTGATTGCTGAGCTAGTGCTTTTGTGTTAATGGAGATTAAGAGAGTCTGTCTTTAGCTAGTCAGAGAATTGAACGTTGAAAAATTGTGCAGTTTTGTTTGTGTCTTCTGCTAGCTTGCTTTTTTTTTTTTTTTGCTCTTAATATTGCTTGATTAAATACAGCTCATTTGGTCTTTTAACAGCATTTTCATGGTTTGATTACTAATCTATAATAAAGTATTGCCTCACCACCACTGAATTTCCTGATTCCTTGATATCAAGGAAATGTTTCTCTCTTTAAGATCAAAGTTCTCTCTCTCTCTCTCTCTCTCTCTCTCTCTCTCTCTCTCTCTCTCTCTAGGAACATACAAACAAAACCAGTTGGCTTTTTTTTTGGTAGCTTCATTTGAGCAAATTGGCCTTTGTAAGGTTTAAACTCATAGTTTTAGTAAAGTGATGTCCATGATCTCTAAGCAAGTCTGTTTCACAACAGTCTGTGTCACAGCGCTATAGTCCCAGCACTGAAGAACTGATAGGAGAGAAATCTGTAACACATAATTTGCTTCTGGGTTCCCACACTGACCTGAGTGCTTGTTGGATATTAAATTACCTTCACTTTTCATTCATCATATAAGTGTGGCTTTACTACTTCTCAAGCAAGGATGGAAAAAAAGATGGAAACTTTTCCTTTTATCTTTGCTACATTAACAGTCAAATCAAGTATATTTTCAAAATCAACATGAGAAAAACAAAGCTTAAAGCATTAAAAGCTGATGGTCATTTAATTTAGATTTCTGAATCTAATATTGCTGAAGTTAAAATAAATATACTACAATTCTTTGTTTTAGTACAATCTTTTTATTTTTTTCACAAATACCACTTTTTTGAGTTAGGGATTCATTTTATACTTGTGTGCTTTTTTTTTCTTTTTTTTTTTTTTTGATGGGTTCTTGCTCGGTAGCCCAGGCTGATCCTGAACTCACTTCGTAGCTCAGGCTGGCCTTGGAC
>PVKB01003483.1:91394-198247 GCA_004027205.1 Ctenodactylus gundi | reverse complement strand
TCAGACCTAGAAAATAAAGTGACTGAGCTGCAACATACAGGCCATGAAGAACACAAAGTAAATAAAGAAAGCGAGTCATTACAACGGCTGATAGATGATTCAAGGAGAAACAACCTCAGAATTATGGGAATCGAGAAGACTGAGGACAAAACAAAAGGCTTAAAGGACATGTTTAATGAAATAATGGAAGAAAATTTCCAAAATCTAGGAAAAGAAATGAACATGGAACTATTGCAGGCATATAGAACACCAAAAACTTTGATCAGAAGAGATCCTCATCACGACACATCATAATTAAAATTCTAGAAACCCAACACAAAGAGAAAATACTAAAAGTGGTAAGAGAAAAGCAGAAGGTGACCTACAAAGATAAGCCCAGCAGGATAACTGCAGACTTCTCAATCCAAACTCTAAAAGCAAGGAGATCATGGAGCAGTGTCATCCAAGCACTAAAAGAACATAAATGCCAATCAAGACTGCTATATCCAGCAAAATTATCTTTTAATTTAAAGGGAAAACTTGAAATTTTTCCATGATATTGACAGCATAAAGGAATTTGCAGCCACTGAGCCAATATTGCAGAGAATACTTAAAGGAAACTTAGAAAGTGAAAGGGAGACCAGAGACACCAATGACCCCAGAGGAAAAGCAACAACAGCTAGAGGAGAATGAGCTGAGAAAAAAGTATGTTAGTAATCAGTGAAATATGAGTAACTAAGTTATGAAAATTAAAAAATTCTGAAATAACCAAATTTGCCTTCATATCTGTTACTTTAAGTATATTTATGTGATATAGAATTAAGTTCATGTAATGTAGCAATGTGATATAGTTTTAATTTTGTTTTATTGTAGCAATTCACTTATTAGGTCACTGATGAAAATTTATCCTAAGAAAACTGATTGATGTAAAGATAACCCTGTGAATGTACAAGTATGTACCTTCCAGTATTCAGCTAAGGCACTTGAAATTTAATTTTTTTTCTTCTTTCCCAAATTTATTAGTCTTTTGAACTACATGCTTGTAGTTATTTTCTAATGTGAACTGGTGGGTAAGGTCAGGTTTAAGAATAACAACAAAGACATAGCAAAATATAGGAAAAAAAACTTTCGGTAAATATCCCATTAAAGGGATTGGTTGGATTCAGAGAAGAGGGATCAAGATTTAACTACTGCGAACCCATTCGAGGAATAGGAAGCTGAGTTAGAGTGGTGACTGAAGTGAAATGACTTAGGTTAAACACTGTATGGGTTCTCTGACTTGGAAAACCCAGAACACATTCTTTGGAACCGTATGAAGTGATAGCCGGAGTCGGGGGAAGGGATAGGGAGGATGTGGGAGGGTAGAAAATGGGAAGGGATTGTAAAGTCCATGTGATACACAGATGTACGAAACACCCAAATTCATTGTAAATACTATGTATTACATTCGTATATTAATAAAAATAGTGGGGGAAAAAATAATGAAAAAAAAAAGAAAGGGGCCATTCAGCCCCTCTTTGGGCCTCTGGTTGGCCACAGGGAATGCCTCCAGGAAACCAGGACGGTCACTCGGAACCTTAGAATCTTGGCTTTACGTCAAGGCCAGGCTAAGAAAACATGAAGTCTTTTTGACAAGAGATACCAAAAACAAGGATAACAATAAATTAAAGACTCGGGGAAATAACTTGTAACATAGGATTTGGATAAGTGGTCTTTCATCTTTTTGGTGGTACCAGGGATGTATCCCTGTAGTACTGTACCACTGAACTAGATCCCAAACCTTTTTTGTTTTGTCAAGTTTGGTTTAGTTTTTGTTTTGTTTTGTTTGGGTTTTGTTTTTTTGTTTGTTTGCTGTGAGACATGGTCTAGCTCTATAGTCTTGGCTTGTCTTGAACTAGACAGCCCAGGCTGCCCTCAGACTCAAGGCAGTCCTCCTGCCTCAGCCTCGTGAGTGGTGGGATTACAGGCGTGTGCCACCACTCCTGGTTTATGTGGTGCTTGAGAGTCAAACTCAGGGCCTTGCGCTTGCTAAGCAAGCACTTTTAACTACTGAGCTATACCCTCAGCCCTCCTCAGCTTTTTTTATTTTGTGACAGGGTCTGCCACATTGCCCATGCAAGCCATCAACTTGCAGTCTTCCTGCCTCGGCCTCCCCAGAACCTGGGGTGACAGGCATGTTGTGCCCTCTGTTCTATCCCCCCCCATTCCTGAAAGTCACATCCCTAGGATCACATGTAACAGATAATGCAGGAAGGACCAGATGGGACAGAGAGCCTTCCCAGGCCTGTCTTAAGGTCGTGTGGGTCCAGATACTGCCTCAGGTCACTTCTGCTTCAGTCCCATTAGCCAGAGTTTGTCGCCACAGCCTCCCCAACACAAAATACCTTGGGAAAGCCATGTATGTTAGGCCGGCGGGGGTGCAGTTGAGGCCCCAGTACTTGGGAGAGTCACATCCTCTGCCCGGCTCAGCTCCTTGTGTGCATCTAGCTGAAAAGGATGGACAGGTGAGGAAGGGAAGAAAGACTGCAAACAAGCAGAAAAGCTGATTAAAAGAAAAGAGCTATGCTTTCTCAGCCTAGCCACCTGTAGAACTCTGCTGTCCCTAGTGATCAGTGAACGGAAATGAAAGTGTCACCTACCAAGAGGAGCGGGTAGTGCTTGCTTAGGCGGCATGGATACTAAAACTAGAACGGTACAAAGGTTAGCCTGGCCTGCACAAGGAGATGTGCAGATCTGTGAAACATTGCACTAAAAAGAAGCAGGAAAGCCAGGCACAAACCTCGAATCCCAACACTTCAGTAGGCTGAAGCAGGAGGATCGTAAATTCAAGTCCCACCTGAGCAATAGTGATTCAGAAAAGGGCTGGGGATTCAGCTCAGTATGAAGGCCCTGGGCAGGAACAAACTGGCATTGGGGCACTGGGGTGTATAAGTGTATACGTGCTGGCATAACAGGCATGCACTTCCATACCCAGCTATAATGACATATGTGTATATATGTTTTGTTTTTGTTTTTGAAATAGGATCTAACCATGGTGTGTAAGTGGCCCAACTGGCCCTGAGCTTGCATTCCTCCCGGGGAGCAGGGACTGCAGGCACAGGCCACTGGTCAGTCTTTGACTTAGCACTTCCACTTACTAGAAAAACTTACACAAACTGACAAACTGTTTATTAATTAGTTCAAGTAGTATAAATTAGAAACCATGTTTAAATATCCCAAAAAAAAAATCTTTAAATTTTATATATATACACATCAGAATGATACAAAAACAATGCTATATATCTAATTTTAAAACACAGAAAGACAATAACATAGAAAACAAATACCATGGGCAATTGGGAGCAGAGACCAGGCCACCAAGTGAGTAGGTGGCATCAATGAGATGGAGAACTGGGCTGGAGGAATAGCGTTGTGGTGAGAGCATTTGCTTAGCAAGCGCCAGGCCCTGAGTTCCGTTCCCCAGCACCCCATAAACCTGGCATGGTGGTGCACGCCTGGAATCCCAGCACCAAAGAGGGCGAGACAGAAGGAGTGCCCTGAGTTTGAGAAGCAGCCTAGACTACATACGGAGTTTCCAACCAGCCTGGTCTGGACTACAGAGCAAAGTCCTATCAAATAAAATAAAATAAAATAAAATAAGCTGGGTGTGGTGGCACCCGCCTGTAATGCCAGCGCTTGGGAGGCTGAGACAAGAGGATTTCCATGAGTCCAAGGCCAGCCTGGGCTCTGAAGTGAATTCAGGACCAGCCTGGACCACAGAGCAAGACCCTGTCTCAAAAATAAATAAATAAATAAATAAGACTGAGAACTATATAGGTGTGTCAGGTATGGTAGCAGGGAGTGTCGCAGCATGTGGCTCACAGACATTGCTCAGATTGGTCGTAGCTTCTGGCTCTCCAGAGGCTAGATGTCGGTTTTTTTTAATGCAAAGTTTCCTGTTGTTTTAAAACCTGGTCCTTTATCCACATATCTCAAAAACACATTCTGCCCAGTAATTTGTACCCCTGGTAGGGAAACCCTGCACTTGCCACAGTCCCAGGCCAGCCACTGAGTGGAGTTTGCAGCAGCCCATTCGGGGCCACAGCCTGGTCCCGTGGTAACGGAGTCTGTCATCCCTTAGAGGCCACTCTGTGAGAGTGGGAGCCTTCTGGAAACCAGGCATCCCCAGAGTAGGAGTGTTCTCGTCCCCACCTGCTCCCTGCTGCTACCGAGCAGGCCCCTTGGCGGCTCGAAGCCCTTGCGAAACTCCCTGCCACCTGCCCTCTCATCACTAGAAATAAGGACCCATGCGGAAGAGAGGAGAATCTGTGCCCAGGAAGATGTGTCTCTGTTGCTGGCCACGGCTCATCAGGTGACGGGCTGCAGGGCAGCAGGTAGCATGGGTCCAGCCCCCAGGCCTGTTCTCAGCACTTCCTTCTCGGCTCCCCTGGCCTGTCTCCTCATGCTCTCCCTTCTCTTCCCCACATGGGCACAATCACAGAGGTCTCTTCTACACAGGCACCTTGTCTGACTGCCCTGCACACAACTGTCCCCTGCCTTCTCCTTCCATTGTGTCTTGTAGCCTGAGGAAGGTTGTGTCATTGCTCAGTTTGAAAGGAAGGTCAGGCGAGTACAGATCCCTCGGTTTCCTCTGGTCTCTGGGGCGGGAGACAGCGCCCATTGTCCTGTGGCCATCAGCACTGGGATCGGCAGCCTCCTTGATTCTCCCCTGGAGACCGATTGAATTCCATCCGCATCTGCGGGACTCCTGAGAACACAAAGCCCTTCAGAAGCGCAGGGAGACAAAGCGGCCACTGTCCCTCGCCTCCCGGAGCTTCATTAACCCGCAGGGCCAGGAAGAATCTCTCATTGTCAGTGAGGGAGTTGTACCCTCACAGTGCCGAGAGGAGCAGGGTTTGTGTCCTAATGAGTGGTTATTGCTTGGGAACCTGAGCTAACTGTACCGAGGCCTTAGGTGCAGATGGTAACTTTCTCCCTCGCTGCTTTTTTTCTGTTTTCCTTGAGACAGGTCTCTCTCTCTAAACTAGGCTGCTGCTTGACTCACTATGTAGCCCAGGCTATCTATCCCTGGACTCGTATCAGTCCTGCCTTGGCTTCCCAACTGCTGGGAAGACAGGCGTGCGCCACCACACCCAGCTTATGTGGTGCTGGGGAATTGAACTCAGTGCCTTGCACTTGCAAGGCAAGCACTTAACAGCTGTGCCATACTTCCAGCCCATTTCCCTCTCTTCTTTACCAAAAAGAGGCACAAACAAGAGTCTTAACAAAACCAGCTGTCTTTGCGGGAGGTGGAGTCACAGAAGCACACACCACCATGGGAGCCATGGCTTTCTGGATGGTACAGGGTGGAATTCAGGGCCATTCCCATGCAGAGAATGAGCTTTGGGCATTCCTGGTGCCAGTGCACATGTGGCATGTCAGTGTCAGCTGAGGGACTCGGGAACTAGAGCTATACCTCACTGTTGGGAGCATCACTAGGCAGTCTGGGTTCATGAGTGCTGGCAGGGTCCATACCAGACAGCACATCGGCAGATACAAAACAGAGTTGGCAGCTGTCATAGCTTTGGGCTACGAGAAGCCACAGGACATTGTTTTCTATGACTTGTTGGGTTTTGAGTGTGAGATTTTGAAGGCTGCTTTGTTCATCAAACCCCAGGGCTTTCACAGCCAGCTTATTGGTTGGCACCAGCCCTCGTGGGCCCTGGAGTTAGGAGTATGCATACTTTCCCAGGCCTAACGTTGCTATATGCTGTGTCGTTAGTTCCGTAAGAAGTATCTTAGAGGCTGTCTCACCCCGTGAGGAAGCTGGCTGAAGACCGAGACAGGAAATGGTCCCTCAGGCTCCATCCCAGGTCCTCTCTGCCCTCAGTAGGGACAGACTGCTGGGCGTGGTGGGAGGAAAAAGAGAGCGGGAAATCAAGACCCGTGTTGCCACCAGCCCCGCAGCTGGCCTAAGCTTTCACCAGCAGAGGAAGGTGTGTCGTCTCTAAATGTGGGTACAACTGGCCATGTCCTCCCCCCCACCTCACAGTGCCCCACTGCCCGCGGGTAGGACTCAGCACCATGTGTGGATGAGAAGGAGAATACTCCATCCCTGGTCCAGGATCCAGAGCTTGCTCACACCAGAGTGGAAGCCCGGCCTCCTGCCCTGTGCTAGACTCCAGTCGTGGGTGCAGGAGGCAGCCCAGAACCCACACGTGCTAGACTTCCTCCCCATTGAGCAGGGTGCTACTGTGATATGTCCTAGGTTGGGTTTCAGTGTCACTGACGGCTCCACTGGGAGGGCAGACCCCCGGTCCAGGCTGCACTGCTCAGTGGTAGCACAGTGCCAGCAGGCCCCACCTGAGTACTTGGCACAGACAGCAGTCAAAACATGACCACATTCCACACTGCCCACACCTTCGTGGATGAGGCCCTGAGGCAGAAAGACATCTGGCTGCTGGGCACTGAGACCCCAGGAGACGCTATGGACCCGGAGGACAGCCCGGGCCTGTGAAACTCCCCACCCCAGCACGCTGCCCTCCACCCCCGCCCAGGCAGCCTGGCAGCTGCGCAGTGTGCCTGCCGCCCAGAGTGCGCATCCCCGCCTCTCCTCCCTCCCCATTTCCTGTTGGAGGGGACAGGGGGGTGGGGCCAGGGTCTGCTGCGGTGCAGGCAATCTGCAGCAGAGCTGGGAATGATTTGAAACAAAATCTTGAACTCTTTGGAAGCCTTTCATGAAATCATGGCAAGTTGATTAACCACAGATGTGGTCACACATGACCTGGCTCCTGGCCCAGCCCCACCCCCAGAGTCCCGGGAAGAGGATGCCTGTCACCTTTCCAAGGGGAGAGGAAGTAGCAGAGGTCCCTTGTCCTCCTTCCCAGGCCATGGAAGGCTGGCAAGCTGGCAGCTAGCTGCTCTGTTAACCTGAAATGTGGGGACAGGGCCTAAGAGGACTTGCCAAGGCCCTGACGAGAAGGGGTGTGTCCAGTGCTCCCCTGGTGCTGCTGGGAACCAGGGACTCCCCGGGGCTGGTGCCTGCCCGCCAGCAGGAACACTCCCCCTCATCCCTGTCCCTTGCACATCCCTCCTGCCTTGTCGCTTAACCGGGCTTAATGGGGCCCTGCTGCGGGGCTCTGTGATGAGGATCCCTGCGGGGCAGGTTTTTGTTTTTCACTTGCTGAAAACCTCTGGTGGCTCAACCCAGCTTCCTGCCTTTCCCCTCCCTCCCCCCTCATCCCACTGCCTGGTCCACACGTGTGGCCAGACAGCCAGGGCCTCTGTGTTGGCCCAGCACTTTCTGTATCCAGCTGTGCAGGGAAGAATTCTAAGGGAGAAAAGAAAGCCTGTCCTCGGTAGGACATGCCCACTCTCTGTTTCAGGTCCCTGGGTTGGAACTCCCTCCAAGTTCCACCTAGTCTTTGTTCTTCATGCTGCCTCTAGGCCCTGGCCCGTGTGGGAGCCTCACACACTTGGTGGGTTGAAAGGTCGTCTTGAGCAGGTATTGCTAGTACCACTGGGTGGTTCTCTTCCAGCCTGCTGACGTCCTGTTCAAACTTTTTACCATTTTCAAGAGCCTCACACACACTAGGCAAGTGCTCTGCCCCTGACGGGCTCTCCAGCCTGTCTCATTTTGGTACCGAGTCTGGCTAAATTTACCAGACTGGGCATGAACTCGCTGTCTTGCCTTAGCCTCCCATGGTGATGGGATTGTAGCATTTCACCACTGTGCTCAGCTCCGTGGTCTTGAGATGCTGTTGTGGGACATCTTTGTCACTGACCAGTGTCTGCTCCTTCCCATCTCAGCCTTACACAGGACCCTTTGTGGATTTCTTTGAACAATTTCCCGTATTGGGAGAGGCCAGAAAGGCAGAGAATGAAGCTTCTGTGGGCCTGTCAGACCCATCTTACAGCCCAGGGTCCAGGAGAAAGATGTTGGAGCTTGCCCGTTCTGGGGCCTGCAAATCTTGGCTGCTTCGTGGTCTGTGAGGGCGAAAAGTATAGCATATAGCTTCTCCTACATCCCCACATGGTCTCAGAAGTGGGCTGAGGGTAGAGCCCAGCAGGCTGAGCAAGCATCAGTGTCCCCCTGCAGAATCCCCATGCGAGATCCTGAGCCAGCCTTCCAGATGGGCTCTCAGAGGGCTTGGAAGGGAGATTTGGTATGAAATTCACCCTGGAAAATGATCCACACCTTCCCAGCAGTTCTCTGGGGAGGAACAATACCAGCAAGATTTTCTGTGTTGTTTTATTAAACTTTTTCCTAGGTTACTTGAGTGATTATATATTAATTCAGTTACTAGGAAGAGAAACACAGTTGGATCTTACCTATGGATTCAGCTATCCCTGGATCAAGATATTTCAGGGGGAAAAAAATAGTGTCTGAACTGGGCCCAGTGGTGTAGGCCTCTAATCCCAGCATTCTTGGACAGGAGACAAGAGAGTTTGTAAGTTTGAGCCCAGCCCGGGCAATTCAGCAAGACCTTGTCTCAAAACCAAAAGTAAAAATGGGCCAGAGGTATAGCTCAGTGTAAAGGTCCTGAGTTTGGTCCCCAGTAACATGAAGAAAAAAAACACAACTTCTATACTGATACTTCAGACCTTTGTTGTCATTATTCCCAAAGTAATATAGCACAGTCTAATGTCTGTTTACTAGGAATTTACATTTTATTAGGTACTCTACATAATCTAGAGGCAACTTTGAGTATACAAGAGAGCTGAGCTTTGGCACAGGCCTATAATCTCAGGTAGGAGGGTAAGTTCCAGACCAGCTAGATAAGCTGGCATAAGGTGGGTGTGGTGGCGCATGCTTATGATCCCAGCACTTGGGAGGATGAGGCAAGAGGATTGCCCTGAGTTCAAGGCCACCCTGGACTATAGAGCAAAACTCAGACTTAAAAATAAAAAATCCAGGACCGTATAGCAAGACCCTGTCCCAAAACCTAAAATTAGAAAGTGAAGTAAACAAGGTGGTCATAGGGTGTAGCTGGTGATGGAGGGCTTGCCTGCCGTGCACAGGCTCTGGGGTTCTATCCCCAACAGTGCAAGTAAATAAAGTACATGGAAGCATATGCGTAAGTTACAGGCCAGTACCACATCACTTCATACAAGGAACTTTAGTGCCTGGTGACTTCTCTACCCACAGGTTTCCTGACAGTCCTTCACAGGTACCAAGGGACAGCTTCTGTGGATATGTGAGAATCAAATCTCTGTTTTAAAGTCAGGAAGAGAAAATTCCCTGGGACCCCCATGGCATCTAGGTAACTTGGTGGCCTTGGGAGAAACCCATCAGGCAAGGAAACCTTGACCATTCTGACTCCACGTGGACCCAGCCAGCTACTCGAGTTTCTGACTCAAGGGATGGGTATCTGTGGAACTCCCTCACTCCCTGCACCACTCTGCTGACTGGTACCCAAAGGCCACACACCAAGATCAGTAAGAGGCATCGAGTAGGGTACTGAGATGGCATCGCTTCTGGATAGCTAAGCACAAGAACAGAATTACTTCCTCCTGATCCCAGTGCTCTGGGAGGCCGAGCAGGAGGACTGCAAGTTTGAGCCTTCCTTAGACAATATTTTTATGTTGCTTTCTTTCTTTAACGTTAAAATAAAAATCCAAAAAGGAACTTTGGTTGCTTATATATATTAATTATACTAGATATTTTCTATGAGGCCCTATACAATTTTACTTCGCTTAGTATGGTCCAGGCAAGCCAGGAGCCAGACAGCTCTGTTCTAGAACTTACGTCTCAGAGCATGTGTTAAAAGTGACATATTCGATCAGCTAGCAAGTTCCTGCTGCTTCATAAAATTTATTTCTTGATATAAGGTCTTGCTCTGTAGTCTGGGCTGGTCCCAAACTCACTATGGAGCCCATGCTAGCCTCAAACGCACAGCAGTCCTCCTGCCTCGATTTCTGGAGTACTTGGGGTCACAGGAATGTACAGTCACGCCCAGCTTAGGTGGTACTGGGGACCTGAATCAGGGCATTATGCTTCCTAGGCAAGCACTCTAACCTGTGTTATTCCTCCAACCCTACGAAACAGTTTTCATGTGACTCCCTGAGGTCACAGTTGGCCAAGGGCCTAGTGCCTGTAGTGGCCAAGCTGTCTGTCCACAGTCTGACCAGCAGGGTTCTTGATAACACTTTCCCAGGGTAGGCCAGGAAGTTGGTCCAGGTAATTTCAGAGGCCGTCAGTGCCGAGCGCTCTTTGGTTTTCAAGAGAGAAGGAAAGCATTCAGCATCACAAATGAAATCATTCCTCGTGGTTCTGGAGTGTCAGTCTGCCATTTCCCCCCCACCTCTGTTCCCTGCTGTGACTTCTCTTCATTCTCTTCTGCTCTGCGCCTCTGTGGCATTATCTCAGCCTAGGCCTGTCCCAAAGTTAAAAAATGTTTAAGCAGCTGGGGCTGGGTGTGTAGCTAAGCGGTTAGAGGGCTTTGCCTGGCGTGCACAAGGCCCTGGGTTTGAATTCCCCGGAACTACATAAGATTAGGCAGTCCGGTGGCGCACTCCTGTGATCCCAGCACTTGGGAAGCTGAGGCAGGAGGACTGCCACATGTTCAGGGCCAGCCTGGGCTGCGTAACAAGGTCCTGTCTCGAAGGACTGGGGATGGAGTTCAGTCAGAAGGCCCTGGGCTCAATCCCCAGGGGCTCGTCCATGTCTGTCCTATCTGTCACATGTTTGGCTCTGTGAGCAGGTGTCTTGGTTTGCCTTGCTACTGCTTGTGCTCAGTGGAGCCCCGCCCATCCTGGCGAGAAGGAACCCCTCTGTGTCACTGAAGGTCAGCCTCTCTGAGGAGCAGGGCAGAGCTTGGGCATAGCACCGGGTAGACACGCCCCCCGGGCGGCCCTCAGCTCCCTCCTAGAAGCTCCAGCTCCCAAACCAGGACTGCAGCGGCTCAGAGCCAAGGCTTTGAGCCTGGACTTCCCCAGTGGGACCTCACTGTGCCTGTCTTCATCTGTAACGTAGGAACCAGCGAGGTCAGTGAACAGGCCGCCCCCAGCAGGCACTCCAGGTCAGTGCCCTCCCTGTACCCGGCTCACCCCCACAGCAG
Source organism: Ctenodactylus gundi (assembly GCA_004027205.1). Taxonomy (NCBI): domain Eukaryota; kingdom Metazoa; phylum Chordata; class Mammalia; order Rodentia; family Ctenodactylidae; genus Ctenodactylus; species Ctenodactylus gundi. Next base: position 187,229 of record PVKB01003483.1, on the reverse strand, counting down.
TCTGCAGGTGGGTTGCTGGGCAGGGCTGGCCCATGCCAGGTCTGCAGCCTGTGTAGCAGCCCTCGCTCCAGCGTTTCCTGTAAGTGACTCAGCCCAGGGGATAGGAGGAGGGTCTGCTCTGGGCCGGCTCAGTGCCTGGCCTTGGTCATCCTCCTTCCGCCCATTGTCCCCCATTTCCCCAGCTAAGTGTGTCCTGGATTTGCACCATGGAAGTCCTTCCCCAGAGCCGCTGACTCGCCACCAGGGTGGTGATGCCGGGACCGTCCCCCGAGAGACCTCGTCTCCCTCACCCAGCGCACACCCAAGAGAGCTGTGAGAAGGAGCCTCCATTAGCCCGAAACCACCTAACCTGCTTTGTCAACTTTTTTTAAGGCAGGGTCTTGGACTAGGGGCATGCAGCTCAAGGTTTAGAACAGTAACACTTGCCTAACAGGCACAAAGCCCTGGATTTGATATCCCAGCACTTAGGGTGCTGTGCCAGGAGGATTGCCGTGCGTTCGAGGCCAGTCCAGGCTACAAAAAAGTTAGTTCAGGACCAGCCTGGAATATATAGAATGAGATTCTGTCTTTAAAAAAAAAAAAAGGATTGAGACAGGGTCTGTCTTTGTAACCAGGGTGGGTGACACTGAACTCCCAAGTAGCCCGGGCTGCTTCAGACTCGTGGCAGCCCTTCCTCCTCAGCCTCTTGTGTGCTGTAATTCCAAAACCCAGGAGGCCACATGTTCAGCTAATCTCTGTGTGGTACAAAGGCAAACACAGATGGAGCGTGCTAGGCAGGGGCTTAAACCACTGAGCTATGCCCATAGCCCCTTTAAAAAAAAAACCTTATTAAAGTTATAACCATAAAATAAAACTTATTTGCATATGGTGGTGTAGGTCTATAATCCCAGCACTCTGGAAAACTGAGGCAGAAGGATTGTAGCTTTGAACCCAGTCTGGGCAGGTTAGCGGGACTCTGTCTCAAAATCAGGAATAAAAATGGCCTGGAGCTATAGCTCAGTGTGAAGGCCCTGGGCTCAGTCTCCATGGAGAAGCCCCTGAGAATCTCACGGAGCCGTGGCTGCCCAGCTGCGCTGTTCTTTCTGGAACCACTTCACGCGGAGCCCACTGTTCTGCTTCCCTATTTCCGCCACCACTTTCCTTTACTTTGATATAAAAAGGAGAAGAAGAGAGAAAATGTGTCATGTACAAGCATACAGTTGAGTCCATGTTTGCTCTCTACTTGAGGAACCTCTGAAGGGAAACTGCTTGTGAAGGGACTTCCACCTCAGCGAAGCAGAAAGGCCTGGGCTCAGCATACTGCCCGGAAGGGTCAGTGTTTCATCTAAATAAAGACTTTCATTCTTATTAAAGTTACTAAGCACAGCATCCTGTGACTGTCCACTTTGAGAAAGCTGAAGTTTGAAACTTCTAACCCACTAACAGTTCACTGAGCTCCAGCGTTTTTGGTGAACCACCCATGCTGAAGGCATGACTGTGCCCAGGGCGGTGGTCTGCCCATTTGCCAGTCAGGGGAGTGACCAGGGCAAAGGAAGGAAGGACCTGGGTGCTGCCTCCTTTCAGAATCAAAGAGCCTTCAGGAAGAGCTCCTGGTGACAGGCTAGGCCCCTGCCCCGGACCTCCACTCTTCTCAGGAGGGAGGGGTGTAGGAATGCTGGGCTCCTGACTCACAGGAAGCCATGTGACAGCAGGCAGCGTCCCCCACGCACACACTCGGCGACATTCCACAGGCCGACCGGAGCACGCCGCGTGGGACGTGGTAGGAGTAGGAGACGAGGAGCAAGGGGCAGAGAGGCAGGAAGGCTGGCATGGTCGGACCGGCCCCACGAGCTGTGACATGCATCCCTGTCCACGGCCACTCGGCCTGTCTCTGACAAGCCTCCGCTCCATGCTCTGACAGGCGTTGGGACCGAGGGGACAGATGCACGCTGGACATGACCTGCAGTTGCCACAGACCCGCATCGTTTTCCTTGTATGAAAATGGTGCTTCTGACAGTTTGTAGTACCAAGCGGAATCCTCGGGTGGCAGAGTGTGTTACCTGGAAGGCCGTGTCTAACCAAATGCTGCATTCCCGGGAAACACCTACACTCAGACATTCCCAGTATGATTCTCCCAAGTGAAATGCACTCAGTTTTCATAAACATCTGATATTTCTTCCTAACATTAAAAAGCAGTGCTTCTAAGAGGAATGACATTAACATAGATCTTTATTTTTATTTATTTATTTATTTATTTTTTACTGTCTGTTGATGTTATAAAAGACTGGGTTTCAGATTTGTTTTCTGCTTATTTTTTTGAGACAGAGTCTCACTCTGTAGTCCAGACTGGTCCTGAATGCACTGTGGAGCCCAGGCTGGCCTTAAACTAAAGGCAGTCCTTCTGACTCAGCCTCCCAGGTGCTGGGACCACGGCCATCTTATGTGGTGCTGGGGAATCGAACTTGAGTACTTAGTACTTGATGTAGCACTTGCTAGGCAAGAGCTATTTTCTGAGCCATTCCTCCAGCCCCTGGGTTTCAGTTTTATATGTGCAGTATTTTGGTCACCTCCATCCCCCTCCTCTACCCTGCCCCTCCCCATTCCCTTCCTCCTGCCTAGGTAGCTTCCCTCCTCCCTGCCTGTCACCCTCCTCAGATTCTGCACCTTCCTTCACCTGTCGGTGGGCCCTTAGGCGGGGTCCCTATCGGGGCTGCTGGGAGTTAGCAGCAGTGCACAGGCTTGCAGTGTCCTGAAGTCCCTTCTGGTGCATACCCAGTAGCTGCGGATCCTACGGTGATTCTCCTTAGAGCCCACTGTGCTGACTTCCATAGCAGCTTTCCTGGTTTGCATTCCTCTGGCGGTGCGGAAAGGTCCTGGGTCCCTGTCAGCATTTACTTCATGCGTGTTCTTGATACGATTCTGTATTTTTCCCGTTTACTGATGTGTACGTGCAAAATCTAAGGTTTGCAATGGAGTTGAGCATTCTGTGCACATATGTACCTTGTCAAGGTGACAAGCACCCTCCCCCTCTCCTCCTGTCCCTCTGATTGGGGTAAGAGAAAATCTTGGGAAGTTTTGGTTTGTATTTACCTAATGGCTAAAGACCTTGAGCTTTTTTTTTATGTATTCACTGGTACTTTTTCTTTTGAGATGTATCTGTTGAACTCATCTGCCCATTTATCGATTGAGCTATCTGATTTTGGTATTTGGGTTTTCTTGGGGGGTTGGGGTTTTTGTGAGGTTTGTGTTCATCTACTTTGTTTGGTTTGGGTACCAGGGAATGAACGTACTGTGTAGTCCAGGCTGGCCTCAAAAGCAGGATAATCTTCCTGCCTCAGCCTCCCAAGTTGTGGAATTACAGACATGTGACCCCACACCAAGTTTATATGGTGCTACGTAACTGAACCCAGGGTCTTGTGCAGGAGCAGCTTCCCAAGTACTGAATTTTTTTATGCTATTGTGAATGGAATTGTTTTCCTGATTTCTTTTTCACCTACTTCACTACTGGTGTATAACAGGCTGCTGAGGGGCTGGAGGAAAGGCACAGCGGTTAAGGCTAAAGCGCTCGCCGTCCAAGCACGAGGCCGAGTCTGATTCCCCAGCACTGCCTAAGCTGGGTGTGGTGGTACATGTCTGTAATCCCAGCACTGAGGCTGAGGTGGGAGGATTGCCATGAGTCCAAGACTAGCTTGGGCTACATAATGAGTTCAGGACCAGCCGAGGCTGCAGAGCAAGACCCTATTTCAAAAAATAAAATAAAGAAGCTATTGACTTTCTAGTGTTGATTTTGTGTTCTGAGGGCTCTCTTCTGAAGTCCTTTACCACTAGCTAAAGACACATATCCCACAGTGAGTTTCTCAGTCATCTGGGCGACTTTGTCAGTCTGAAGCTCACCCAGTGAACCTAGAGCAGCACCTGCCAGGGCAGTGTGGGCACATGCATTGAGCAGGACTCTTAACTCTGGGATGCCAGGCTACACTTCCTGCCTTGGCTGTAGCTTGAGCCACTACTTGGAGGACATGCAGACTGCCCAGGGCCGGGTCCTCTTGCAGGGACGAGGGCTGCGTGATGGGCAGCCCATGTGCTCCATCTACTCTGTCCTAGGGAATGCCCTAGCCAGCAGGCCAGGTGCCCACCCAGGAGCATCTCTGTATCAAGACTTTTTGCCTTTCTCTGCCCCCACCCCCTTCCTGGGAAGCATGACCCCTCTCTTACCCCTCTGCCCATCTTGGCTGCTTTTAATTCCTGGAGAAGCTGCTGAGATCCAGGAAACAGGACCTGCTCCCTGGTCAGTTTACCTGGTCTGAGATGGGTCTGTGGCATCAGCTCCTGCCTGAGCAGCCAGGAAAGGCCCCTGGGGCTGTTTCATCCAAGCCCTGAGACACCGGCTGAGAACTACAGGGGAGCGGGCCACACCCAGCCACCCCCTTGTTTGGGCAGCCCCACGTCCCCTGAAGGTCGTTCACATACTGGACTATACTCCGCCGCATGATCCTGTCCCCGGGGGCCCAGGTCCGAACTGCACTTATCACTTGGCAGTCTTGTGTCTAGCAGAGGGCAGCAGGTCTGTGCCGAGGTAGCGTCACCCTGCTGTGCCTTCTCTTCTAGCCCCGACCCACTCTTGCCGTGGGGAAGTGGCTCCCACCGCCCAGCGCTGCCTGGGAGGATGAGGGCACTGCCTGGCTAGAGACTGGGATTGTGAGGGGGGTTGCAGGGTAAGGGGACAGGGCATGCAGCCCAGGCCGGGCTGGCTTCACTTCCTGTTGGTCACTCCAGGAGGACGACGAGAAGCTCATTGAAGAGATCCAGAAGGAGGCCGAGGAGGAGCAGAAGCGTAGGAGCGGAGGCAAGTGCCATCCCCGGTGGCAGGGGGGCCACCAGGCCAGGAAACGGGGCCCTGCCATCCTCAGAGGAAGTCCTGAGGATGTCTGAGCTCCAAAGTGAGTGGAAGCCAAGCCTAACTAGAAATGGACTTCCTGGCCCCACCCAGGTTTTTAGGACAAGCTGGTGTTTCCGGACTGGCCCCTCAGGCTCTGGCTTGGTGGTGGTGGTCCTCCGTGGTGACCAAGATAAGCCACCCGGAGCCTGACACTGTGGGGAAAGTGTAATTTGGTCCTTGGCTTCTCTAGAGATGGTCGGGGTCACGCGTGATGCTTCGTCCCCGTTCTTGGAGAACCGTCCCTCTAAGCCCCAGGGTCTGGGGTCACCCTGCCTCAGCCGTCCCATCACTGCCCAGCTCCCGGCCCTGGCAGGCCGCCTTCACGTGCCCCTCTTCCTTGCAGAGAATACGTTCAAGCGCATCGGGCCACCGCTGGAGAAGCCCCCGGAGAAGGTACAGCGGATGGAGGGGCTCCCGCGACCCGTCCCTCAGAACCTGCCACCGCAGATGCCACCCTACGCCTTCGTGCAGCCACCCTTCCCCCTGCCACCTGTGCGACCTGTCTTCAACAACTTTGCACTCAACATGGGCCCTGTGCCAGCTCCCTATGTCCCCCCACTGCCCAATGTACGCATCAACTACGACTTCGCGCCCATGCACGTGCCCCTGGAGCACAACCTGCCCATGCACTTTGGGCCCCAGCCTCGGCGTCGCTTCTGACACGGGGGCTTGGGGCAGGCTGCCTTCCCCCCCTCTCCCTGGGGAGGGCCACCACGTCACCGCAGCTGCTGCCCCTGGTTACCGCGAGGGAGTTGGTCTTAGACCCCCTGGTTTAATGGCTCTGTCTGCAATGAGCCACGTTTGTGCTGCCTCTCAAGCCCCTAGAGAAAGGCAGAGGAAATAACCTGTCCCCTCCCCAGCAGACACAGGAAAGGACTGGTCCTTGAGCAGAGCCCACGCAGGCCTGCCAATCCACAGCAGTCAGGTTCCAAAGTGGCACCTGGAGAGCGCTAAGACTGAACAGACCCCACAGACACCAAGGCCCCCACCCGTGGCCCTTACTCCTGCCACAGCACAGCCCCTGCCAGGGTCTTAAGTCCTGGCTGACCCCACAAATACATCAGCCTCGGCCCCAGAGCCACTTGGACACCCGTCCATTTGGGGTCTCCCTCCTCTCCTGAGGCCTGTGCAGTGGGGACATCCCCCATGTTTCTGTTTGGCTGTTTATCTCAAGTGTTTCCTCCTGTTTACATACTTTCTACCACAATATTTTTGAAACCGTGGCCACTAGATTTGTCCCCCATCCCCAGAAGTCAGGCTCCCACCGGCTCCCACAGCCAAGTAGCAGCCGAGGGGTTTACCTGTCATCACAAGAACCTTTTCCCAGGCAGCAGTGGCTGTCCCCAGTGTGGTCCTGGTCTAGGCCTGTGGGAGGATCCCTGCTGTCGGCCACCTAGCCGCCAGGCCCTGCACTAGCCTGATGGGCAGCCCCGAGCCTCAAGCTGCCCCAGAGCTTTCTGGCTCTGTGTTGGCTGTCTGGTCCTTACCGTGTGGCTGTGGAGTTCCGGGAGATACCCAGGTCAGGGAGCCGGCACCTGCTCTTGCTGGTGTCAGCTTCTCACGTGACTGTGAAAAGATTTAGCAGACAAAAGGCCCCTAAGATGCCCATTCCTTGGTCTTTCCCAGGGGCTGGGTGGAGACAGGGAATCACCATCTCTGACCATGGGGAGACAGCTGGGCTGTCCCCGTGGGCCACCTGGCCTTCGTCAGTAGCCTGAATGACAGTGCCTTGGAAAGTGGGCTGCACATGAGTGACTGGCCCTCCAGTACCTCGTACTCCCTGGGAGTGAGGGAGCAGTAAATGGCCCTGGCTCTGCCCCCGTCCCATCATGTGGCTCCGTCAAGGGGCTCAGGTGGGACGAAAGACCTGGGCACTTGTGGCAGCTGTGAGGACAGGAGTAGGGCAGGGGACCAGAGTGAAGTTCTGCCCAGGGCCAAACTCAGAGATGGCTTTGAGACAAGCGCCAGCCATCTGCCACGCCTAGCTGGGAGGGCGGGCTGGGGACCCCCTCAGCCTCTGCAAGGACAAGCAGAAGTCCTCAAGGCAGCTGAGGCTCGGAGCTGCTCCAGGGGGCAAGCCTGTCCAGCCACTGTCCCCATCCATTTGCCTTAAAACTGGAGAGGAATCTGGTATTTGCACTTAGCAGATTTAACCTGAAGGGAGCTACTGCATGGTCTGTCGTTTTGTATGAAATAGCAGGAAGGGATTAATTAGTTCGTTAGTTGTTTTCCTTCTGGTAGCAAAAATAAAGTCATTCTGTTTAAACTACTGTGTGTAAAAAGCCTGTATCATATGTAACTTGGCCTTTTTGTAAATAAATATTTGTTCACTCTGTTCCCTCCGGCTGGTTTCTCAGCACGTAACAGCCACTGCCTCGTGGGATCCCGGCCCCCGCCCCCTGAGTTGGGCGTGGCAGGGTGGGGTGCCCCAGCAGGATGTCAGGCTGCTCCCAGAGCCTTGTGCTGTGCTGGCTGGCCGGCCCTTACCAGGGGCAGCACACCCCTGCTCCTGCCCCCCAGAGGGCGGACGGGGCCTCGGAATGCCTGCCCTTCCTTCCCTGGCAGCTACCAAGGTGAGGGGCACCACGAGGGGCTTCGGGTTTGGTCTTGGGGCAAAGAATCCCCACCCCGACTGGGCAGTGCAGGCTGCACCAGAGTCTCCTGGAGCCGCCTGCCTGCCAGAATCTGCTGCTGCCGGCAGGCAGGTGCTGGTTCTGAGAGCAGAAGGGCTGCTGGGCCCTTGGACTGTGAAGACGGGGGAGCCTGCAGTTCACCGCCCGTGGAGACTGTCTGTCACAGACTCTGCCCAACATCCACAAATTACAGGAGGAAAAGTTTAGCCTAGCTCACAGTTCCAGAAGGTCAGTCCACCCATGGGCAGCCGGCAACAGGGGGCACACAGGGCAGAGGCAGCTCCTCAGGGCAAACAGGAAGCCAATCGGGGGTCCGGTCAAGCCGAGCCCCCAAAGGCAAGCAGGGAGCAGCAGCACCGACCCTCCTGGGTCCTGTCCCTGCGATCTGCCCCTGCTGGGTCCAGCCTCCGTGTTCTGCCCCTTCCAGGTTTAACACCCCCCGCCAACCTGCCCGTGTCCATACGCCGCAGTCCACCCGTCCAGACCAGGCTCCGTCTCCTAACAGCACATGGTTCCACAGACAACCCGTAACATCCAGACAGATGAAACATTCGGGGGCTTTCCAGACCCAAACCACAGTAGAGGCTGAGACGGGTGGATGGCAGATCAGGGCCCAGCTAGGCGACTGAGTGACCTAGCAAGACCGTGTCTCAAAATCAGAAATAAAAGTAGGCTGGGAATGTAGCGTGGTGTGAAGGCCCTGGGCTGGGGGGGGGGGGGGGGGGGCCCTCCTCCTTGCTTGCACCTTTTTTTTTTTTTTGAGACAAGTGTCATTTTGTAGGTTGCCTAGGTTAGGCTAGAACTCAAGGCTGGAATTACAGGCGTGTGCCACCACACCCAGCTGATAATGTGGTTCTGGGGCCCAAACTCAGAGCCTCGGGCTTGCTGGGCTAGGGCTCTAATCACCGAGCTGCGCCTCCGGCCCTGTAACTTTTTACTGAACGATTTTCTGGCATATCTGAGGAAAAGTACACTAAAGTAAAAACGTCACGGGGCTGGAGGAATCGTACAGCGGTAAAGCACTCGCCTTGCAAACTCAGGGCCCTAGGTTCGATTCAGCACCACAGAAACCAGCGTGGTAGCACGTGCCTGTCATCCCAGCACTCATGAGGCTGAGGCAGGCAGATTGTCCTGAGGCCAAGGCCAGCCTGAGCCACACAGTGAGTTCAGAACCAGCCTGGGCCACAGAGCCAGACCCTGTCTCAAAAAAAAAAGATCAGGTATACACATCCTGGTGGCCTCATCCCTGCTCCCACCCGACATGTTCCCTGTTTGCACTGGTATCACGGGCTACCTTGCCAGCCTCTCACCCAGCCCCCCGGCGGGCCTTCGCCTCGGCCGCAGGGGCTTTGCCCCCTAGCAACCTGGGCTCCGCTTCCCTCTGCATCCAGTTTTTTCCCCCTTTGGTTGACAGTTTATTAAACGCGCTACCTTTGTAACTTACGCTGTAGGCTCGTTTTTAACGCATTCACACTTGAACTTGGTAAAAATGTACCAGATAGAAAACCATCTGAAAAACAAAGAGGAATGCACGTATCACACGTATTAGGAAAACTGCTGAACTGTCAGGAGTTAATCATACAGACGATCGTGAAATAGGGGGTGGCCTGGCTTTCTAATTCTGGTACAAGACGATGACCTCCGTGTGTTAACGCTGAAGGGTAAGAGCAGAAATGTCCACTAACGAAACTGCCCAGTGGTGTCGGAGAAACAGGCCGGAACGCGGCTCTTCCTTTCCAGACACTTCTCGGGACTCTCCCGGCCGGGTGAGGCAGGAAGCTTCAATGAAAACAAGCAGGGCCTTTTACAACGCGCAGGAGGAGGATTTCAGGTGAGGTGCCACACGCCCACGTGGCAAGGCATTCCTGAGCTCTCCCCAGTGCAAGTCCTGTTCCCAGTTTTGGGCGGAGAAGCACACTTTAGGGCCTGGGCCAGGAAACGGCACATACAGGGCAGAGACGGGCACGTGGTCACCTCCAGCGGGGAAACCCGAGCCGGCAGCAGGGCGGTGAGTGAGCACGTGGCCGCCTGCCCGCTCTTGGGCGGGTGCTGCTTATCTGTCGTCTTAATGAAGCTGCATCTGCGACAGGTCATCTGATGTTCCTTCAATTGTTTATATTGGAAACGCTGCGCCGGGATGAGGATCGGGAGCAGCCGACCCACCCCACAACCCCGGTTTCTCCGTTTTACGGGCTTGGAGCAGGTGTGAGTCCAGGAACACGAGGGGCCTTCCCTTACAGTAAGGACACGAGGTGGTGTTTTTAGTGCCAGACTCTTTTTCCTTCCAGACAGGGTTTCACTCTGTAGCCCAGCCTGGTGAACTCACTATGCAGCCCACGCTGGCTTTGGACTCACTGCAATCCTCCTCCTGCCTCAGCCTCCCGAGTGCTGGGATGACAGGCGCGCGCCACCACGCCTGGCTCTCAGTACCGATGTTTAAAAGGAGTTGACTGCAAAAGATCAAGTCTGCTGGTCTTGAAAATGAAATGTCTCCCTGATGTCCTGCTGCGGCAGTTCCCTCCTGAGCACCAGCGTCACACCAGCTCCTGGCGCTCTGGGTCGGCATCTGGTGGCACCGCTAGTTTTCCTGGGCCCCTCGCTTGCTGGTACCTTCAGCATGTTCCGTTTTATACCGAATCTGGCTAACTTCTGCATTGCAGCCGCAGCAGAAGGAGGAACCGCTGCCCACCTGCCTGTGTGTGCCCCCCTGCTCGCTGCTGGCCCCTGCCTGTTTCTGCACTTCATATTAAATCCTTGAACTTGCTAGATCACGGGATCTAGAGCCACTTTGCCCCTGGCCGCTCTGAGTCCCAGAGGGGACACCGCTGGCTCCCAGCACGGGGCTGAGCGCTCGCACAGGCCGCTGGCCTGGGGCCTTGCAGCACCGAACAGAACACGGTGGAGAGGTGCACTGACCCGGAGGGTCGGATGGATTCTTGGTGCCTCCCGGATGCCACTTGGTGTAGATTTGCCCGAGTCACCCACACCTCCCCGGTGAAGGAGTCCCAGGCACCTCTTGGTTTTGCTTTTGGCTTGGTATGGTTTTCCGAGCACTGGGGATCGAGCCCGGGACCTCCACACAGAGCCGCGTACCCAGCCCTTGATACGTTTTGAGACAAGAATCTCTCCCCAGGCTGGGCCTAACTTGGTTCTCCTGCCTCGGCCTCCCCAGAGAGCTTGAGATGCCAACCTCGTGGCTCCTGGCCCAGCACCTGCAGTATTTTCTGCAGCCACTCGGAAGCCCCAGTGGGTGGGCGCCACGCCGCAGCCAGCACCCAGGAGGCGTCAGATCCACCGACACCGGGCCTGCGTCCCGTGTCTCTGCGTGCGTGTGTCCTGATGGCGCCTGCACAGACTCACCTGTCCTTGGTCTCAGGTGACAGTGTGGCCCGCGTGATGGCCTCCGCACTCCATTTGGCAGTACCACCTCCTAAGACGGTTCCGGAATCTGAGCGCCTACGGGGGTCACTTGTAGCTTCTTTTCTGCAACAGGGTCTCACTCGCAGCCCAGGCTGACCTCAGACTCGAGGCCCAGCCCACAGTCTGTGCTTCCTAGGGGGTCTCACTAAGTTGATAAACCGCCCAGGCTGGGCTCGGGCTCAGGCTCCTGCCGGAGTTGGGGAGGCCCTGGGGAATTTCCCAGCACCGCAGAAGCCGGGCGTGGTGGCACGTGCCTATGACCCAGCACTCAGGAGGCTGAGGCAGGAGGATTGCTGTGAGTCCAAGGCCAGCCTGGGCTCCATAGTGAGTTCGGGGCCAGCCTGGGCTACAGAGCAAGACAGTCTCAAAAAAAAAAAAAATCCTCTTGCCTCAGCCTTCCTTGATTGCTGAGATGACAAGCCTGTGCCACCGGCACTGTACTTTTTTTTTTTAATCCTCTACTTTCTTTAAATATAGCATCTCAGCCGGGGGAGCCTTGCGTGGCTGCTGAGACACACAGTCGGCACGAAGCCGCACTGAGCTTGCTTTCCTCTGGCTCGAGCTCGCTGAGTTTGAGCCAGGGTGCCACGCGGGTGCCTGCCCCCCCCCCCACGATCCCCTGCTGCGGCCCGGCACCCCGCCCACCCAGCCATCCCTGCGAGGCCGGCTGGTCTCCTGTACCCTGGGAAGCAGTCCTCCTGCCCACACTCCCCCAGGTCAGGGTTTAGCCACACAACCCTGCCCATTCCGCCTCCTGGGCCTGCTTCCGGAGGCTTCCCTGGCTTCGCTAACAGGGACGTGAGTGCAGGATGATGGTCAGGGCATCTTCCCACCTGCCCATCTGTACGTGCTCATGGCAGCAGCCCAGGCCAGGCCTCCTGTGACCCTACGGGCATTCGTGTCCTAGTCCTGACACCTTGTAGCCTCATGGCACTGGGCAGGGTGGCCAGGTCTGACCTGGCAACAACGTGCCCGGCAAGAGTGGCCTCCTCCACGAGCTGTGAGCCCTCGGGGTCTGGAGGCAGGACAGAGTGGCCAAGGTCGAGGGCTGGGAGTGTCCTCTCCCCTCCCCAGGTGTCTATAGAGCCTTTTTTGGAGGGAGGAGGAAGCGCAGTAAGGAGGGAACCTGGGGCCTTCGCAAGGAGCTACATCCCCTGCCCTTTTTTTTTTCTGTACTAGGGATTAAACACATGACCTTTGCCCTGAGCTGTCCCCACCCTTTCTCTTTCTCGTTCTGAGACAGGGTCTCGCTCTGTAGCCCAGGCTGGTCCTCAACCTACTACTGGCCCAGGCTGGCTTTAGACTCACGGCGATCCTCCTGCCTCAGCCTCCAGAATGCTGGGATGTCAGGCACGTGCCCCCATGCCTGGCTTAGGCGGTGCTGGGGGATCAAACTCAGGGCCTGTGTTTGCTAGGCAAGCGCTCTAACCATTCCACTACGGCCTCAGTCCCAGACTCTGGCGGCTGCCTGGTCTCAGGGTCCAGCCTCAACTTCCCTTCCTGCCCCCGGCCCGGCCACCCTGCTGCCCCTGCTCTTCCAGGCCTTGTTCAGCCTGCACCCGCACAAACTGCACCCAGGGTGGGGCCTAAACAGGGTGCTGCTTCTTGTGGACCCTCAGTGGCCGGGTGGGGTTTAGCCACAGGTGCTGAGGCTAGGGACTCAGGCGGGCGGCCACTGGTCGGGGCTTGGGGTGACCACAGCCACTGCCCACTGGTTTTTGGCCCCATAGTCTGGCCTGGCTTCTGTGTGGCACAGACGGAGCCAGCTTTGGGGGAGCCGGCCTCGGGTACCGCTCCTAAAGCTCCTGGACCAAAGCAAATCACAGGCTGGCCCAGGGGCCTACAAGCCACCACAGACTGCCTGTCCCAGAGGTCCATGTGTGCATGGGAGGGCCACAGCCCTACAGAGAAAGCATGTCACTATGGCTTCTTAGAAAGAGAGGGGACGGGCAAACAGACACCAGGCAGACGGAGATAGTCGCCTTGGCTGTGGTCCCTGTACTGTGACGTCCCTGAGTCTGAGCCCAAGCTGAGACCAGGGCGACTGCCCTTGTCCCCAGCAACCTAGACCTGACCTAAAGGACTGGTCCCCCACCTGGCCTCAATGACCATCCAGGTGGCCTCAGGACCGCCTCAGGACCCAGGCACGGCTTGCCTCCTGGAACTGGTCCCAGAGTCATGGCACAGAGGACCTGAGCAGTCTCCAAGGGTGCCTGGGCCCCCACTCCTGTACGGCCACCTCGGACCTGGGCCCGGCCAGCATTTGCCACAGACCAGGAGCAGCGCCAGCAGAAAGCCGCCACACCTTCTGTCCCGGGAGCGGTGGTAGAGCTGCAGAGAGGCAGGCGATCAGGCCCGCCCAGCGCCCTGCCCAGGCTCCAGGCTTCTGGGCCTCCTTGGAAGGCTATCAGCACCCCACGGCTCCACATCCATCCTCCAATCCAGTGGGGAGCTCAGGAAATAGTTCTTGGGAGAAAGAATCTGAAACAAACATAAAAATCCCTGGGAAGGATGCGGGAGCGGAGCCGGAAGGCGTGCCTGTCGCCGAGGGGGAGGATCCCGCGTGGCGGCGCGTGCCTCTAATTCCAGCCCAGCTTGGGCGGTTTAACAAAACTCTGCCTCAAAAAAAATTTTTTCAGACGTATTTGGGCCCCCCCCTCCCCCCCGCCATCCTCCGGCCTTGCGGGAGGGGCAGGGAAGGCAGCCTCACTCCACGGAACAGCGGCAGCTGCCCCGCACACGGGTGGGCACTGCCGAGGGGGTGCCCACAAAGACTTCTAAGTGGCGTGCTACAAAAAGAAGCCCCGACCCGAACCTGGCCTTCGGGCAGCCCAGCCCCTTCCCAGGCAGGCACGGAGTCCAGTGCTGGCCAGGCGGGGTGGCGCATGCATCGCCATCTTGCACCGGCATCCGGGCCCCCTGCCGCTAGGATGACCCCCACGCACCCCAAGAACAGACAAGCAACCCAGGAGTTTCCTCCACCCTGGCCCTGCCCTGTGGCCCCGGGCAAAGCTGGACCGAGGCTGCTGCGGGCCCACGCCCACCCCACAGCACCCGAGACCCCACTCAGCCCCAGGTAAGGACTGTGCGTCCGAGGCCCGGCTCCAGAGAAGTGTCCACAGTCCCAACCGGGAGCGGGGGGCCGGAGGACAGCTTCAGCCCAAGTCCTCCAGGCTGGCCTGGGCAACACACTGCGGCTCCACCTCAGAAAAGCCCTCACGGGGGCGGGAGGGGCGGCCCCGCAGAGGAGGCGCCTCCCTAGCAAGCATGAGGCCCTGGGCTCCATTCCCAGCGCCACCGAAGCCGGCGCCGCGGCGCACCCCTCTAATCCCAGCACCTGGGAGGCTGAGACGCGAGGATCGCCCTGAGTCCAAGGCCAGCCTCGGCTCCCTAATCAGTTCAGGACCAGCCTGGGCTGCAGAGCGAGACCCGGTCTCAACAAATAAAAGGACCAAACTAAACACAGTTACGGACGGCCTCACGCGGGCAGCGGGTGCGGGCAGCGGGCGGCCTGAAAGCGCCGACGCCGGAGAGCTGCGCACAGCGCCGGGCAGGAGCCAGTGGCCCGCTCCAGCCGCTGCGAACCGAGCGTCCCCGGAAGAAGCTGCAACAATGTTTCTTCCTCCTTTACTTGAACGAAGTGCCATTAAGCCCCGCCTACCCAAGGTGGTGCCCCGCCCCCACTTCCGGCCCACGCGGCAACACCACACACCTGAATACTCCGACCCGGCAGACCCCATCGCAACGCGATGACGCAGTCCCTCCGGGTCAAACGCCAAGCACCGCCCCTTCTGGCCAGGCCCCGCCTCCAAATCCCAGACCATAGCAGAGAGAAACTGGGTGTGTGTCCATGTGTCTATGTGTCTGTGTGTGTGCGTGACACAGCATTGAATCCAGGGCCTTCCCGTGATTCTACAGCCCAAGCCTTTTTTTTTTTTTTTCTTTATTTTGAGACCTGGTCTTGCTAAATTGCCCAGCCCGGGCTTAAACTTGGAATCCTCCTGCCTCAGTCTCCCTGAGTGATGACATGACCGGGTGGGCGTGGCTGGATGGAGTGGGGCGGGGCTGCGGCGGGGCTGGGTGCTGAAGCGTGGATTCCCTTTTTCTTTTGTTTCTTCTTTTTCTCGTTATTTTCTTTTTTCCTGTCCTGGGCGTTGAGCAGGGCTTTCCCACCGTGCTGTATCCTCAGCCTATTTCAGTTTTGATATTTTGTTTTTTGAGACAGCGTCTCACTCTGTGGCCCCCTGGTCCTGAACTCAACATGGAGCCCAGGCTGGCCTCAAACTCACAGCAATCCTGCCTCAGCCTTCCCGGTGCTGGGATTACAGGAATGCACCACCGTGTCCGGCCGGCCTCTGTGGTGGTAAGGAATCGAACTCAGGGCTTCAAACTCACTAGGGAAGCACCCAAACTGCTGTGCTATTTTTCTAACCGCCCAACCTTTTTCAAAACTTAAGGGCTGGAGAAACCGCACAGTAGATAAAGTGCTTGCCTTGCAAACAGAAGGCTCTGAGTTCAGTTCCCCAACACCATATAATCCGGGCGTGGTGGCACATGCCTGTAATCCCAGCACTCAGGAGGCTGAGGCAGGTGGATTGCCTTGAGTTCAAGGCCAGCCTGGGCTCCAGTGAGTTCAGTACCAGTCTGGGCTGCAGAGCGAGACCCTGTCTCAAATTTTTTTTCTTTAAATTTTGAAACAGGCACTCACTGAGTTGCACAGGCTGGCCTCAAACATGTGACCCTCTTGCTTCGGCCTCCTGAGTAGCTAGAGCTACAGAGGTGCACGACTGCACCCGGCCGGGTTGCCAATATCTGGGAGAGAACAGAAGCCACGGACGTGGACGTGTGCACTCTGCATGGGTGAATTGTCGAGTGTTGTCAGCTCTATCACAATAAAGTTGTTTGTTTGGTTTTTTAAAAGGCAGTGTTGGTGACATAGGCCTATAACCCAGCACTTGGGAGGCTGAGGCAGGAGGATTGCCATGAGTCCAAGGCCAGCCTGGGCTCCATAGTTGTTAGGACCAGCCCGGACACAGATAAGGACCCCTGACAGGACAGTGCGGTCTTTCCACCTGGCAGGGTCTACACTCGGGACAGATGAGAAGCAAAGCACACTCCTCCGAGGGGTGACGTGAGCAGGAGGGGCAGCCCAGCGTCAAGGCCAGGGGACGCTGGCAGATGGGGAAGCGTCCATCAGGTAGCTGCTCCTGAACCAGGACCTGCTGCCTCGTGAGTACCCAAGTCGAAGGGGCCCTACCCAGGGGCTGAGGTGGCGCTGACATTGCGGTGACACGGTGGTGCTGTCCCTGCCATCAGTGGCCCACTCCAGTACTCTGGGACGTCACCACAGGCGGATCACAATGTGGGCCCACGCGGGGCCTGGACTCACAAGCCTGTTATCCCAGTACTGTGGGAGGCTGACGCAGGAAGATCTCAGGTTCACGCTCAGGCAAAACGTAGCCATTCAGCGAAACCCTGCCTCAAAATAAAAAACTAAACAGGGCTGGAGATGTAGCCCGGAGTGAAGATTCTGAGTTCAACCTCCAGTACTATAAAAGAAAAAATTAAACATGGAGTTAGTATAGGATCCCACAATTTCCCTTCAGGGCGTCGACCTCAAGGAATGGGAAGTGGGAGATTCAGGACCAGCCTGGACTACAGAGCAAGGCTCTGTCTCAAAAAACAAAGTTCAGAGCCACTTTCCACTTTTCCACCGGGCGTGACGGGCGTTCGTACCCCCATATTCACAGGGCAGTATTCACGGCAGCCATAGGCGGAGGGTGGCACTCGACACGCTCACTGCCCTGATGTGGCACCAGCCGGCTCCTGGAAGGAGGGGTGTTCATTCTGCTCCTCGCTGCCACACGGAGGAGCCCAGCACAGGATGCTAAGTGACACGAGCCGGCCAGGCCCGGGGACACAGGCCTAGTCACCCAGCACTCTGGGAGACGGAGGCAGGAGCATTGCTGCAGGCCCAGCTTAGTGACAACCTGGCTGGGGATCAAAACTAAAAGTGGGCTGCGAACGCGGTGAGGGTGAAGACCCCGCCAGATTCCCAGTGTCATGAAATAAGTAACAGCCCAGGCTGGTCCTGAATTCACCATGTAGCTCAGCTGGCCTTGGACTCAAGAGCAACGCTCCTGCCTCAGCCTCCCCGGCGCCGGGACTACAGGCGTGCACCACTATGTCCCTAAGTAGTAATTTTTAAATAAGATATTAATAAATACTTGAATCATGATAACATGTAACATAACACTGTGCCCAGGAGCGGACAGAGTGGGTGGGGCCTGTCGCAGGCCCTGGTCCCCCCCCCACTCACACACACCTTGCGGGGAGCTGGCTCCCCACCCTCAGCCTCGTCGTCCTGGGGATGCAGCCCTGTGCTGAACGCCCAGAGGCCGCCATGGCGTGGGGGCTGCGGCACCCCGGCCAAGGCCTCAGGCCTGCTCCCTCTGTCCAGGCGGGGGTTGCCTGCGTGGGGACCGGCTGCTGGCTCCCCGGCCCTGACTTCACCTCTACCAGCATTTTCCTGTGACCCCTGCCCAAAGGAACCAGTGGCCTCGAGTGCTGGTCTCTGGGGCAGGCCTGCCTCCTGCCTGTGTGTTTGAATATATATTCTATATTTTCATACATAAAACCTCAGCGCCAGCCTGGCCGGGAGAGCACAGCTGCCATCCTAGCACTCAGGAGGCTGAGGCAGGAGGACTGAAGTCTGAGCACAGCCTGGTTAATTTATGTGCTTAGTGAGACTCGGTCTAAAGACAAAAAATAGAACTGGGCCTGGTGGCGGCACAGGCCTGTCACTCATCACTCTGGGAGACTGAGGCAGGGAGATCCCAAGTTTGGCTCGGGGTTCAGACTCTGGGCCCCCCAGCGGAGGGCGGAGAATCCAGCGGCCGGCCTGCGTGGCCTTGAGCCAGTCTTCTGCCGGCTCTGCACCTGCTCTTTCATAAGGGGATGCGAGCGCCTGCACAGAACCCTCCGCGCCCCAGATGCCGGGGTCCGAGGCCGGCAGCGGGGGCCCACAGATCCTGCGTCCCACCCGCGGGACTCAGGCCCACCCTCATGGCCTCATGTCATTTATTCGTTCTTTTGAGCGTGCAGTTTTTGTTTCGCTATTAGAGTGGAGGCCGGCCATGTGGCCATGCCCACTTCTGCAGAACGAAAGTCGAGTCAGTTGGCGGCTCCGTGGACACAGGAGAGACCCCGTGTCATCCCGGGCCAGGCAGAGCTGTCAGGTGTCCTACCCCCACCCCCCCGCCCCCCGCGTTGCCTGCTCCACGTCTGTCCCCACCTCCCTGAGAGCTTTGCACAGGGCAGGGAGCCACCTGGGAGCCAACATCCCCTTAGGACTGCCACCTGCCACAGGCCGATCTAGGGAATCCGGCTGGAAAACCACCAATCACAGCGCCACAGACCTCCCACTGGTCAGCAACAGCCAATCCGTGAGCGCCTCCCTCCTAGGGGCGGAGCATCTCCATCCCATAGGGCGGGGCCTCTGCTCTTCAAATGCAGACCCTCCAGGAGGGTGAGGCAGGACCGCCTCCGTGTCCCTTGGCATGTCCCTCCTCCCTGGCCCCTGGCCTGTCACCACCCCCGGGCCACACTCGGAGGCTGCGGTTGTCATCACTTTTATTTCGCTCTTTCCAGTTCGCAGCTACTATCATGGGCGGTCAGAGTTATACAAATGACACTTACAAAAAATAAAAGACCAAGACACCAGAGTGAGACGCACGGGGCGGGCGGCAGGGCTGGGATGGGGCGGGGCGGGACCCCAGGCGGCCCGCGGGGTGGGCTCCGTCCTACTGTGGGGCCCCAGGAGTCCGTCCTGGGGAGCACCGATCACAGCAGGGCTGTGGCTGAGGCGCCGGCCACAGGCAACCAGGCTGGCCCCGGGTCTCTGGCAGGGACATCTCATTAAAAAAAAAAAAAAATACTGATTTGGTTATCGTCAGCTTCCAGTCAGGACAGGGTGAGAGCAGAGATGGGCGCGGGGTGTCCCCACCCCAGCCCGCAATGTGCAGGGGACAGGTTCGCCCCGGGAGCCAGGCCTAGGGTGGGCTGGAGGGGGGCTCATGGCCCCGTGGGGACAAGATTCCAGTTAGGCTGGCCGCCGGCCAGCGGCCACTCTCCGGGGCTTCCTCCCGGAGAAATAAGGCTCAGAGTCGTCTGAGGTCAGAGAAAAGAGAGGAGCCAGCCTCGGCCCGGGGCAGAGGAGAGAGCAGAGGGACCCGAGGTGGCCCCGGGGACGGCCACAGGCAGGGGCCGTTTCCTCTGGGGTTTCCAGTTAGAAAGGCTAGGGGCTGCCCGGAGAGGAGGGAGCCGGGAGGGGCGCGGGGACCTAGTACTCCCAGAGCGAGGCGGGCTCGGCGGTCTCGGCGCAGGCCTTCAGCACGCCCGCGTGGTCGCCCTTCAGGTAGCGGCCGCCCACTTTGATGGCCACCTTGTTGTAGTCGCAGAACTCGAAGAAGAAATCCACCGGCGTGTCGCTGCTGCTGGTGACCGAGGAGTCGCTGCCCACAGTCCAGTACTTGCCCGTGGAGTCTGGGGAGGGAGACCAGTCAGGCTGGGCCGGCCACGCCCACCCGCAGGGGCTTCCTCGCCCTCCTCCGGGGTCAACGCTCCTCACCAGCTTCTAGAACCGGAGTCCCTACACCCCGTACCTCCCGCCACCCGGACGCCACCCGGACGGATGGGCCGGCACCGGGATCGAGCCTCCGCTCAGCTCCACCCCCAGGATTCTTTCACCCTGAGGCAGCGTCTCGCTAAGTCGCTAAATTGCTCCAACATGGGACCCTCCTGCCTCAGCCTCCCGGAGCGCTGAGACTCAGGCACGCTACCGTGCCTGCCTGGGCGGGAACGGGGCTCTGGACCCAGATCGGTGCCCAGCCCTGCCCTCCCCCACGCCCCCAGGGTGGGCCGTGGACTGCGGGGGACAGGGCCACTCCAAAGCAGGGCCGCGGCCCCGACACCGCCCGCGCACATGCCTTTGATGTTGTAGGCGCCGTCGCGGAACTCGAGCTGGAAGACGTCGTAGTTGGAGCGGTTGGCGTCCAGGGTGCCGGTCACCTTGCGGCAGCCGATGAAGCCGTGCTCGCCGCGGAACACGATGATGGGCCGGTTGATGAGCTTCATGAGGAAGAACTCAGCGTCGCCTACAGGAGGACGGGGCAGAGGGAGTGGGCGGGGCCGCGCGACGCAGGTGGGCGGGGCCATATGGGGTGGGACACGGCCATTGATGGACAGGGCTGAGTGGGCGGGGCCGCGGGGGGACTTCCGGTGGCGTCGGGGCGGGCGGGGCACCCACCTGCCGTCTCCACCGAGGCCGCCAGCTGCCCGTTCTTCTTGGCGGTCACGAACTTCCCGTTGGACGCCCGCAGCGTGATGCGTCGGTCATGCCACTCGATGTCAAAGTAGCAGCTGGCATTCCTGGGGGTGCGGGACAGGGTGAGGCGGGTGCCCGGGTCCGCGGGGCAGGGCGGCTGGGCCCCCGGCAGGGCGGGCACTCACTTGGTGGACGCGGTGGACTGCACGCCCCCAGTGGCCGTCAGCGTCCAGTATTTGCCCGTGTGGGTACGGAAGGCGCACTTGCGGGTGTCCCGGTCAATCTCCAGCTGGAAGGTCTCCTGGTCCGTCTCTTCGTCCTGATTGGCCGACAGGTCCATACCTGTGGAGAGGGAGCCAGGCTCAGACCGGCACAGGGGTACCTGGGCCCCCAGCCACCAGGATGGGGGGGCACAGGGCAGACCCCCATCGTGTGGCCCTGCCCACCTCCCTGAGGATGACAACCCAGCAGGCATTTAGCCAGGCATGTGCCAGCCCCAGCTCAAGGCCCCAGGCTCGATCCCCCAGCGCCCCGTAAGAGCGGGGCAGATGGCACACGCCTGTCATCTCAGCACTCAGGAAGCTGGGCAGGACGATCACAAGGTGGATCCCCGGCTGATCGATTTCAGCAAGTCACTCTCTCAAAATCAAACATCAAAAAAGGGTTGGGATGTAACCCAGTGAGAAGACCCTGAGTTCAGGCCACACTACTGTTAGAAAAAAATAATACTACCTTCAAAATATTAAATTAGAAAAAGAAAAAAATAGAGTGCCTTTACACAAGTCAGAGCCGTTGTAGGGGAGCCCACGCAGACACCTACAGTCTGACCCTCCGCATCAGACAGGCTGGGGATGTGGCCCAGGGGTCAGGGCACTCACGTGAGCAAGGCCCCGAGCTGGATTCCCCAGCACCACCTAAAAAGAGTGGGTATATGGGGCTGGAGCAATGGCTCAGTGGCTAAAGCACTTGTCTGGCAGGCCCTATGTCAAGTGTTAAGTACCTGAGTTCGATTTCCTAGCACCACATAAGCCTGCGCGCGGTGGTGCACACCTGTAATCCCAGCACTCAGGAGGCCGAGGCAGGAGGATTGCTGTGAGTCCAAGGCCATCCTGGGCTACAGAGCGAGACCTTGTCTCAAAAAAAAGAGTGGGTACGTGGGACGCACACCTGGAATGCCAGCACTGGGGAGCCTGAGGCAGGAGGACTGCTGTGAGTCGGAGGCTAACCCGGGCTAGGGTGTGGTCAGGACTGGCCTGAGCTACACAATGAGATCCGCTCAGAAGGGAGAGGCCGCTGCTAGCTCTGCTCATGGTTATGTAAAGGTGGCCTCCTTTTTTAGGCACAGATGGAAGTATTTCAGGATAAAACGCCCCAGTGTCAGGGATTTGCTTTAAATACAACCAAAACTACCACCCAACCCAGCACAGATGGCATGACGCTGGCAGAGCGCCGCGCAGGGGTGGGGGCTGGGATACGGGGGTGTCACATTCTTCCCGTTGTTGCGGGTGTGAAAGTCCAAGGAGTACAGCAGAGGAGCGCGTGCTCCTTTCAGAAAATTTGGAAAATTCATGTAAGCACAAAGCTAAGTCAGGCACATCCCCGCCCCCGGCCTTCCCCGGCGCTGAGCACAGGCGACCCCCTCCGCGCATGCGCGCAGCGCCACGTGGCAACATCCCCCGTGTGTGCCCACTCCACAAGGCTCCTAAAGGACCACATCGACCCCGCGGTAGCTCGAGAGCTCCGCTTCACAGTGCGGTTTGTTTTCTGTTCTGGGTTCTAGGGCTGGACCCCAGGACCCTTGCTCGGAACTACTTCCCCAGCCCGTTTTGTAGTAGTTATTTTGAGACAGGGTCTCAGGCTAAGTCGCTAAGTTGCCCAGCTGGGCTCAAACTCGGTGGGATCTTCCTGCCTCAGCCTCCCATTATGCTGGATTACTGGCCTGCCCCTTGGGCCCAATTATTATAGTGGGGCCCTGGAGAGTCCCCCGAAGCCTCGTGCCTCTGTGCGCGTCAGGAGGCGGGTCCCGGCTAGAAGGGGCGGCCGCGGGGGTCTGACCTAGGGGACACGTCAGCTGCGCGGGGCGGGGCTTCCGGGTGTGATACTGACTAGAGCTCAGGGAACTGAGGAAGTGGGGCAGGGGTATTCTTGGGGCCCAACTGAGAGCTTGAACTAGTGACGGAAGAAGAAACACTGTGACCGCTTCTTCCCGGGAGGCTGCAGCCTGCCCAAGTCTCAGGCCCGCGTGGCCCCTGCGCTCGGCTCCCTCTGCAGAGCGGCTCCCCGCGGCCTGCGGCTCCCCACTGGCCTGGGACACCTCCTGAAGCCGCGCAAACCGAATCCCTCCTCCCTTAAGTCGTGGACGTCGGGTGTTGTGTCCCAGCAACCGGGGACTGAGACACGTGTCTAGACTCGGCCTTTGTGGCCACGCCCCGACTTCTCCACCCAGAACCCAGAAGTGGTTCCAAGAGCACAAATTCCCAGTCGCCCTGCACTCTGGAGTCTGGGGCTGCAGCAACAGGGACGGGACAGTGCTGTGCCACACCCCGTCAGGTACCTGGCATGGGGGGATGTGCAGGTGAGTCCTTTACGAACCAGGGACATCATCCCAGGAACAGGACACCCAGGGGACCCCGTCCCAAGGTGCTGGTGCCACCCTAACAATCATATCCCCTCATCAGTGTCAGGACCCAGGGACCCTCGGCCTGAGCCGGAGCGGTTGCATGTTCTTGGCCCAAGGTCACCCGGCAAGAAGGCAATAGCCTCCGAGGCTCCAGGAGAGGTGGGTGGGCCCTTGCCACGCCCCATGTGGCCAGCTTCCTGCCTTGGGTCCTCGCCCGGCTCACACCCTCGGCCCTGCCCCGCCCCCTCGGCACTGGGGGGGGGGCCCACCAGGGAACCTCCAGGACTGGATCCCAGTTAATGTATGTAACAGAGGCAGCAGGGGCCGGGGGACAACCCTGGGGCGGCACTGGAGGGCACACTCAGGGTGCATTGGGCTCTGCTCAAAGGCCCTGCACAAGGGCTGATCCTTCCCATGCCGCCCCGAGAAGTCAGCCACACCCTGGTACCGCTGGCCATCCCCACATCGGCCCAGGAAAAGGATTCACATCTCCTGGCTGGGCCCCATTCCGAGCCAAAAACACGCTGCCCCGGGAGCCCGGGGTCCAGCCACCGTGGCACCTGGCAGCACCCACCAGCCCACGGCCATCGGAGGGAGGGTGGGGGCAGAGAAGAAAAGCCCAGACCACCACGCAGCACCACAGGGAGGCCCGCGAGCCCCAGGAGGAGGGACAGGGGAAAGGGTACCCGGAAGCATCAGGAAGGTCAGATGAGGCCGCGCGCAAGGCCCTTCTCCACGAAGGGTTCTTGTTTTCGATTTTGCGGTGCTGGGGATGGAAGGAACCCAGGGTCTCACAAGCTGGGCCTAAGCTGCAACCCAGGCCCCTTTTCAGTTTTCATTTCGAAACAGGGTCTGGACATGTTTAACCAGGCTGGGCTCTAACTTGCAATCTCCCTGCCTCAGCCTCACAAGGAGCTATCTGGGCATGTGCCACCACGCTGGACTCTCTGTAAGGCCTCTGACGGCTGAGCTTTGGCAACCGAGGACAGCCACTGTGCCCCCATGACCCCTGCCACTCGCTTGGACTCTCAGTACCTCCCCAACCTGTTAGGTCCAGTCCCAGAACCAGTCTGACGAAGGGCCGGGGCTGGCCAGTGAGACAAGTCAGACACCCTTGGGCCAGCGCCCCTGCCCTGCCTGCCTGCGGGATCCAGGCTCTGTTTTGTTAGGATGTTAAGAAGACCCAGGGGGCTGGGCTGCAGGAATGGCTCAGCAGGTATAAGCACTTGCCTAGCAAGTGCTAAGTACCTGAGTTCAATTCCCCAGCACCACAGAAGCTGGGCGTGGTGGTGCACGCCTGTCATCCCAGCCCTCGGGAGGCTGAGACAGGAGGACTGCTGTGAGTCCAAGGCCAGCCTGGCTACCTGGTGAGCAAGGACCAGCCTGGGCTACAGAGCAAGGCCTTGTCTCAAAGAAAAAAACACAAGCCCCCAGGGCCTGATGCCAGGAGGTGGCAGGTCCTCCAGGAGGGGGCGGCGCTCCCCACCGAGGCCCCTGGAGCCCCGCCCTGACAGCAGGGGCTGCTCCACGCTGGAGTCTCTAATTGGAGCTTGTTACCATGGGAACAGGTTTTCTGCAGGATTTTTCTTTTCATCACCAGGAGCTCAGAAAACCTGAGTCACAGGCTGTGAGGCCTCCGGCGGCTCCTCCACTGAGCCTTTGGGAGGGCAAACCCCGGCCGGCAGCTCTGCACCGCATCTGGCTCACAGGGCGCCCCAACCCCTGCCTCACACCACTCCGCACCCAATGGCCTCTCTAGGCCACCCCACCCCATTACATTTTCGGGGCGGGTACTGGAGATTTCACATCAAGCCACCTCCCCAGCCCTAGCGCCCCCCTTTTATTTTTTATTTTTTGATTGTGTCTTGAGTTCAGGCTGGTCCTGAACTCAGTATGTAACCCACGCTGTCCTCAAACCCAGGTAATCCTCCTGCCTCAGCCTCCCAGGGTGCAGGATTACAAGCATGTGCCACCTAGCCCAGTTCATATGGTGCTGGGGAATCGAACTCAGGGCCTTGTCCTTGCCAGGCAAGCAAACTTTAACGGATGAGCCAGTCCTCCACCACCACCCTTTTTTTGAGACAGGGTCTCTCTCGGTAGCCCGGGTTGGTCCTGAACTCACTATGGAGCCCAGGCTGGCCTCGTACTCATGGCAATCCTCCTGCCTCAGCCTCCCGAGTGCTGGGCTGACAGGCCTGAGCCACTAGCTTTGGGACCCTGCCCTGTAGGGGAGAGAGCTTAGAAACGCCTCCTTCTCTCAGTCTAGCTTACACCCCTCCTCCATTCCCCGTTCCTCATGAGAAAAACTCTTGTGCGTCCTAGGAAGCCCACCTGCCCAGCCCCTCAGCAGCCAGGAGGGGCTGGGACCAGGTGCTTCCGGATCCAGAATCTAGGACATATCCTGGGATCCGGCACGGAGCCCCAAGGCAAGGAGAGATACCCGCAGCCAGAGAGAGGAGCCGGAAGGACCCTCCCCCTACTCGGGGCAGGGGCTCCTGGGATCCCCAGGTTTCTGCACAAACCTGGCAGAATGAACCTGGGCACTGCGCAGATGGGGAAACTGAGGCTGGAAAGCAGGGACTGCCCTGCCCCCACAGTGGGGGGTGCATCCAGGGGCTGCAGTGATGACTCAAGGCCCCAGACTCCCCCGTTCCCTAGCTCTGGGTGAATTAGGAAATGGGGCCCGCCCCTCCACCCAGAAGCCTGGCCTCAGGACACGCCCCCGCCTGCGACCAGCACCCGACCCCAGGGATGGCTGACAGGCCAGGGGCCTTACAGGCAGTAAGGCCAGTGGGGCTCCCCAGTCCCCCAGACTGGGCGTCCATTCACACTCAGAGGTGAGCCAACACCAGCCCCGCCCCCTCACCGATTTCCGGCCTGAATCAGCCACCCCTGCTGAGCTGCACTAGACCAGGGGCATCTGCCCAGGCTCGCCCAGGACACGCTCCTCGCTCCTCGCCCCTGGGGTAGGAGTACAGTCCTTGTCCGGGGGCCCTGAGGATACTCCTGTCCTCTGGGTCTACTCGAGTTGGGCGCTTCAGAAAGGACTCCCATCATCCCATCTGGGGTCTCCGAGTCATCGCTCTGACCTCTCAATCAGGTCCCCAAGATAATGCTCTCCCCGCATGTCCCAGCAAGCCTTCGTGTTTGCCCAACATGTGTAAATTACAGGACTCAGAGAAGAGTCTAAGATCCCGCTGCCTGCTCGCCGCCCAGCCAAAGCCAAGTGGCTCCACAGCTCTGGGACTTAGCTGGCCTCTGGGGAGCCCACAGCCAGGAGGCAGTGGCAGCAGGGGGTCCGCCAGGAACGCAAGGGGCCGGCGCCGGCTGGCATCCAGTCGCTCCTCCCGGGTGACACCCTCGCGGGGAGGGGGGAAGAGGACGCTGGTTGCAGGGGGCCTCTCGGCCTTGGAGCACAAACGGCGGGGAGCAGAGAACTCCGGAGACACGAAGGGGGCCGCTCGGAAGTGGCCCGTCTGCGGGGCCCTGGAGGGGACGTGTCGGGTTGCGGCCGATCGTTCCCGGCGGGGCCCGGGGCCGCCCGCAGAGCCGCGCGCCGGGCCCAGGGAGGCGCTGGGCGGGGGCCTGGCGCACCGCCATCCCCGCCACGCCGCCACGCCGGCCGCCTGCGGGAGACTCCGGCGGGGACCGGGCCCCGACGGCGGCCGGGCGGCGCGGAGTGGGGGTCCCCGCCCCCTCTCGGGGCTGCTCCCCGGCCCCGCCCGCCGCTTCGGGCATCCCCGTCCGCGGACAGCGAGCGAGCAGGACAAAGGGGGCGCGGGAGGCCGGCGCGGCGACCCGCCCTGCGCACAAAGGCCGCGGCCTCGCGCGGGGCCGCCGGTGGGGGCTGGGCGGGTTCCGCCCGCCGGCACGCGCTCGGGGAGGCAGGGGCTGGCCCCGCGGGGTCCCAGAGCCCGCGGCCCACCCCACGTCGCCGGCCGGGGCGAGTGGGGACCGTCGCCTCCGCCCCCCCAACCAAAAGGAAGACCCGCCGGCAACGGGGCTGACCCGGAGGGGCGGCCAGGCCGCACCCCGCGCTCCCCGGAGACCCGGCCGCGCCCCACTCACCCTGGCGCGTGGACACGTTCCTCTCGTTGGCCGCCTGCAGCACCACCTGAGCGCAGCTCTGCTCCAGCGCGAAGAGCTCGTCCTTGCCCACCTTGGTGGCCTTGCCCGCCTTGAGCGTGCCGCTGGGCCCCGACGGCGCCAGGTAGCGGCCCTCGCAGTCGCGGAAGGCCACCCTGCCCGAGCGGAACTCCAGCGTGTAGCCCGTGGCGGGCTCAGGGCGCGCCACCAGGCGGCCGTCGTGGCGCAGGAAGCGGTGGTCGGCCGTCTGCACGCTGTAGCGCTGGTCCTGGAAGGCCAGCGTGATGAGCGAGTCGACGCCCCACGGCACGTCGCGGTCCACCGCGATCTCGTCGGCCGGCCGCGCGCTCAGGTGCGCGTAGCGCTTGCGGGTCACGCTGTAGATGTTGACCTGCGGGTGCATGGCTATGTGCACGCTCCACTTCTCGGCGGGGGTCACGGTCTGCGCGAAGCACGACAGGCGGTCCTCGGTGCCGCCGAAGTAGCGCCGGTGCGCCTCGGACTGCAGCGACCAGCGGCCGTCGTCGTGCGCCACGATGAGGAAGCGGCAGTCGGCGCCCGGCGCCTCGCGCTCGCAGCTCACGTTCCCGTCCTTGTCCGCCGCCAGGTAGCGGCCCAGGTGGCTGCGCAGGCACACGGCCGCGCTGCCCGCCTCGTCGGGCGGCTGCTCCAACGTCCAGATCTGCTTCTTCTTCAGGCTGCTGGCCGACGCGTTCACCTTGAACCCGAACGCCTCGGCCGTCAGGTACTTGTTGCCGCAGTTGATGAGACCGAACTGGATCTGCACGGCCTCGGCCGTGCCGTTGGCGGACATGGCGGCGGCGGGCGCAGGCTGGCCCGGGAGGCGCTGGCGGTGGCCGCGGCGCCCACTCCTCCTTTGTTCGCCGGCCCGGCCCGCGCGCGCTCCCTCCGCAGCGCTCCACAAAGCCGGCCCGCCGCGCCCGGCCGCTTTATAGGCGCGGTGACGTCAGCGCCGCCAGGCCCCGCCCCCGGGCCGCTAGCGGGGGAGGGGAGGGCCGGCCCGCGTGCGCGCCGCGGGCGGGTCGCGGGGCCGGGGGCGCGCGGGGGCCGGCGGGGTCCTCTGCGTTTCCTGCGCGCGCGCGGCGGCCCCGCCCCTGGTCCTCGCGCGCACGCCACCCCGGAGGGAGGACGAGACAGGTGGGGAGCGCCGGAGGTCGCCGAGGGTCTGGATGGAGGTGGGGGTCCCCGGCAGGACCTGCGGGGAGCCCGAGCCAGCCCCGGAGCCGGGAGCGCAGGGTGCGCCCACGTCCGGCCGGGAGCTGCAGAGGGGCCCGCCGCGGCCAACCACGGCCAGTCCCGGCCTTCCCGAGCCCGGGCTGAGCTCCCCCGGCTCCCGGCCGTCCTTCCCACCCCGAAGGCCACCCAGCCCTGCTGGCCAGTGAGTCCCACGGATTATGGGGGAGTTGGTGGCCCGCATCCCTTCTGGCGCTGCACAGGCTCCGAAGTCTGGTGTCCCACCAAGCGGGAAGCCTGTGCCTCTTTGTTCATTTTTGAGACAGGGTCTCACTCTAGTCCAGGCTGGTCCTGAACTCGGTGTGTAGCCCACGCTGGCTGCCAACTAACAGCAGCCCTCCTGCCTCAGCCTCCCCAGTGCCGAGATTACAGGCGTGGGCCACCACCAGGTCCACCTTTTGTTTGTTTGCTTGTTTGTGAGCCCGGGAACCCAGCAGAGGGCCTTCCCGCTGACCTACATCTCCAGCCTATTTTTTGAATTTTGATTTCAAAACAGAATCTTGTCAAGTTATTATGTTGCCCGAGCTGGGCTCAAACTTAATCCTCAGCCTCCCGGAATGCTGGGGTGCCAGATGTGCGCTGCCGAGCCTAGCTCTGCTGCCCATCTATGCGGCGAATGAGGCAGGTGGGCCCAGCGGGGCAGGGCCAGGTCCCTCGCCTAGAAAGTGTGACCTGGGCCGCAGCCCCCCACCCTTCAGGACCCAGTCCCCCTCTTCCTCCTCCAAAGGGAGTCCCCCATGCCTAGGATCACTTCCCTCTTCTGAGGCCCGGGAAGGGCCGTGACTTTTCCTGGGACATTCCCTGAATGCCAGGCAGGCCCCCGGCATGCCTGCATGACCACAGGCTGCCCACAGGATCTGGGCTGCAGGCCGGGGCCCTGACTAGCCAGTTGTCACCGGCCTCCATCGACTGTCCATCTGCTCCTGCTGGAATCCCTGCCCCCAGCAGGCCCTGCAGGGACTCTGCAGCAACAGGGACACGGTGTCACCTTCCCCCCTTCAGGGACCATCTGGGCTCCAGGCTCCTCTTGGGGCACAGAGAGCAACCTCTCCCCCAGAACCTGCTGGGGAATCAAAAGTGATTCCCTTGAGTGGGCGTGGTGGTGTTCACATAGAATCCCAGCACTTTGGGAGGCTGAGGCAGGAGGATCAGAAGTTTGAGCCCCGCCTGTTACTGAGCAATGGACCGGTTTGAAAATGAAAGGGGTTGGGAATATATTTCAGCATAAAGGCCTCGGGGTCAAGTGTTAGAACGAGAAAAAAAAGTTTCTCCCTTTGAAGTCGCAGGAAAGGTCATGCGGACCTGGGCGGGAGCCTGGCAGCTCACTGGCTGGGTGTCTTTGGGCAGGTTGCTCCAACTCCTGAGCCTCTGGTTCTTCTTTTGTAGAAAAGATAGAAATCCCCAATGTCTGAGTGATCTCAGGAGTCAGACAGTAGCCCTGGTCATCTCTTAGCCCATCCCGAGTCCTGGGCAGCTGACCTTCGGAGGGGCAGCCCCAGCCACTTCCAGAGGCTCAGGGGAGGGGTCTGCCTCCCTCTGCGGTGGCCCAGGGTCTCCCCCTGCCTCAGTCCAGACTGGAGGCCGGGAAAGTCCTGGGGCTCCGGGCTCACTTCTCGGTGAGGCCGGCATGGAGAGTCAGCCAGGTCAGCCTGGCCGTGGAGGCAAGCCAGGCTCTCTGTGGGCTTCCTGGTTTCAGACTCGCAGCTCTAGCGTCCTGGGAGGCCGAGGCAAGAGGATCACGAGTTTCAGCCCAGCCTGGGCAACTTAGTGTGACCCTGCCTCAAAATCAAAACTAAAAACTGGGCGGGTCAGTGTGAAGGTCTTGGGCTGGGTGCCCGATACTGCAAAACAAAACAAAACGAAAACCTTGGGTGGGGGCTGGAGGAACAGCTCTGCAAGTAAAGCAAGCACTACCATGCTCTAAATGTCCGAGTTGGATTCCCCAGCACCACACAAGCCAGGGCATGGCAGCACACGCCTGTCATGCCAGCAACTAGGGAAGCTGAGGCAGGAGGATTGCCTGAGTCCAAGGCCAGCCTGGGCTCCATAAGTGAGTTCAGGACCAGCCTGGGCTGCAGAGTGAGACCCTGTCTCAAAAAGAATTTTTTTTTAAATTAAAAAACCTTGTGGTGAAGGTGTAGCTCAGCTGTTAAAGTGCCAAGTTCCTGGGTTCAATTCCCCAGCATCACACAATCTGGGCATGGTGGCACACACTTGTAAACCCAGCACTCGGGAGACTGAGGCAGGAGGATTGCCACAAATTCAAGGCCAGGCTGGGCTGCAGAGTAAGACCGCATCTCAAAAAAAAAAAACCAAAAAACCAAAAACCTCGCATCTCTGTGAATTTCAGCTGTCCCTTTCCGGAGGAGGCGTGTTTGGCAAGCCGCAGAGGGGTTGGAGGCTGTAGGGATACCTGGCTCCTCTAGCAACGGGACCCAGTGCTCAAGCTGGGCATCGCTGGGCTGACCCGGCCATGCCTGCCACTCTACTCAGCAGCCGTGAGAGCAGGCGGCCCGTGTCAGGGCTCCGTGACTGCCGGGAGCTCCGCCGATCCATCTCGGGTCCGTGCCTGTCGGCTGAATGTGGTAGCACTGCCCTGTCATCCGCGCCCTGGGAGGCTGAGGCAGGAGGATGGCGAGTGTGAGCCCCGCGCCTGGGCCACTTAGGGAGAAGAACTTGTTTCCAAATAGAAACCAGAAAGGGCTGGGGGCTGTGATGGCTCCTTGTGGACTCGGTCCGTCATCCAGAATGAAGTCATGGAGGGGAGACCAGGACTTCCCCGCTGGGATGATCCCAGGCCCAGAGGAGGCAGCAGCTGCTGGTGGCCGCCGGGGAATCGCCCTGACGGCCAGGCGAGGCCGCCTGTGGCCAGCGCTGAGGAACAGGCTTGGGGCAGAGCTTTTTTCACCCTGATTTCATATTTGTCCCCGGGATAGACAATACATCTGCATGGCTCAGGTGTCCAAGGCCAGGGAAAGACCTTCACCCGTGGCTGCCTGCCTGCCTGACTGCAGTGAGGGTTTTTGTTTGGCTCTGCAGGCCTGGGAATCGATCCAGGACAATCCGGTTGAGCTCCATGCCCGGCCCTTATTTATTTATTTTTATTTTGAGACAACAGTCTCCTTGGGTCAGTAAGTTGCCCCAGCTGGACTCTAGAATTTGAGATCCTCCAGCCTCAGCCTCCCAGAGTGCTGGGATGGCAGGCAGGTGGCACCCTACCACACTCTGGCTGTGGGCGCTTGTCTGCCTGGGCTGGAGCCGCCCCGTGCTCCTTTGCCTGCAGCGTGGAAACGCTGTCACTGATTTGACAAACGCCCAGCGGATGGACACTGAGGTCACAGGTGACGAGGCTCCTCCCAGAGTGAACCTTCAACCATAAATGCAGGCGGCTTTGCGCTGCTCTCTCTCTGCCTGCACCCACGCCATTCCGCAAGGACTGCCCTGGCCGCAACGCCTCTGGGGACTGGGTGCCCACCGTCTCCACCACCCGTCGCCAGTGTCGGGGAGGTCTGGGGGTGCCCTGCCCCACGGCTGTGATGGGAAAGCAGAGTGTTTGCGAGCAGAGCCACCTCCGCACACTGGAGAAATGGCACAGGCTGTGAACCTAGACCCTTGGGAGACTGAGGCAGAAAGATCTCAGGTGCAAGTGCAAGGCCCTGAGTCGATTCCCTGCGTAAAGGTGGGCATGGTGGCGCATGCCTGCAATCCCAGCACTCTGGAAGCTGGGGCGGGAGGATTGCTGTGAATTCAATGCCAGCCTGGGCTACACAGTGAGACCATACCTCAAAAAAATAACTCACTCCTTGGTTAAAGGGCTGGGGGTGTAGTTCAGTGTGAAGGCCCCGGCTTCAGCCTCCTGCTCCAAAAAAATCCTTCCCACAGCGACCTGTCTCTCAGGTCTCCTCAGGTCTCACTGGGCAGTTTGGCATCCAGCACAGGCCGCAGCCCCGAGCAAGTCATGCGGCTCTTTGTGCAGTCGCCACCCACATCCCTCTGGGGGAAGATGAGGACAGGCGCGGTGTCCCTGTACCCCGTGGGGACCCAGATGCTGCCTGAGCCGTCCCGGAACGAGGGCACGGCACCAGGGAATGGAAGAGGCATGTGCCGGGCCTGGCTGCCCAAGCCACCGCGACAATGCGGCACCTCAGCCACCTCGCAGGGACAGGGAGGCCGCCAGGAAAGGCCGCCCGCGGCACGGCTCATCCAGGAGCAGCCCGGCCTCTGTTTTGACCACCACGGAGAAACCGCCAGGCCACTGGCGGAGCCAAACACCGGGAGGGCTTGGGCTCCTCTGGGCCGTCTCGCCCGCTTCCCACTGGGTCCTCGCTGGGTCCCCTGTCCCCGCCACCTCTGCTGGGCTCAGCTGGCTGTCCTGGAAGTCCCTGTCGCACCTTCCTGGAACTCCCAGCCTCCCACGTGGGGGAATCCTGCACCAGCCCCATGGCGCCCAGAGTCCAGGACTAGGGGTGGACGGCTGGCAGGACGGTATCATGGGTATGGGCCTGGGTCTCTTTGTGCATGTGTGTGTGCTTGTGTGTGTGTGTGTGTGCGTGCACACGTGTGTGGCACTAATGGCAAATTCAAGGCCTTGGACCTGAGCTACGGCCCAGCTTTTTTTTTTTTTTTTTTGAGACTGGGTCTCACTGCTCAAGCTGGGCTTCAATTTGTAGTTCTCTCTGCCTCCGCCTCCCTGAGTGCCCTGATTACAGACCTGCCACCACGCCAGCCTGGCCCTGTGGTGCCGCCCTGGGGCCTCCTGCCTGCTGTCACCACTTGCGAAGGAACTATGTGACCTCGCCCCAGGGCGCTCACAGGGTGAAAGGAGGTAAACAGCCTGGAGGAGTAGCGCAGCAGTTACAGCAGACGCAAGGCCCTGAGGTCGGTGGGTGGCGCACACCTGTAATCCCAGCCCCGGGGAGGCAGGAGGATTGCGGTGAGGTCAAGCCTGGGCTGTGAGTCCAGGACCAGCCTGGACTCCAGAGGGAGAGTCTGCCCAAGAAAGAAAAAAAGAAAGAAAGAAAGAGCGAGACAGGCTAGTGTCAAGAAGCTGAAGCAGGAGGATCTCAAGTTTGAGCCCAACCTGGGAATTTTTGCAAGACCCTTTCCTGAATCAAATTTTATTGATTTATGTATTTAGTTTTCTATTTATGTATTTATTTTGAGCCAGGGTCTCACTCTGTAGCCCAGGCTGGTCCTGAACTCACTAGGTAACCCAGGCTGGCCTTGGAGTGGCAATCCTCCTGCCTCAGTCTCCCAAGTGCGTGTGGCACCACGCCCAGCTTTATGTGGTGCTGGGGAATCGAACCCAGGGCCCTGTGCTTTAAGCGCTGTGCCATTCCTCCAGCCCCCTGGAATACAATTTTAAAAGGGCTGAGGCTAGCCCAGTGCAAAGGCACGGTGGTAATTCCTCTGTGCTGTAGAAAAACGGAGTGGGGGAGGGGAGCAAACGGGGCGTGCAGGCGAATGTAAGGGGCCAGAAACGCCACGTATGCGGCGCACACAGATGTCCGCAGCGCGGCCTTCCCCAAGCGCAGGCCCGCGTGGCCCGGCGACTGTGAATGGCACCTTTGTCCCCCTGCGGCCGCAGCCTCTGCGGCCCCTCAGACAGCCTGGTACCGCCTGCTCTCGGGCAGGCGGGCGGGGCCGACTCCGGCGGGGTCCCCTCCTCCGTCCGCGGCTCGGCTGGCCTGTGCGCGGCGCTACGGATCGGAGCCCGGGAGGCGGACGCAGCCCCGCTCTCACTGCCACCCCTGCCGCAGGGCCTTCCTGCCACGAACAGGGAACCTGGGGCCCAGAGGACACGTGGACGTGGGGGTTGCAGGCTCCTGAGATCGCAGGGTTTTTCTGGGGTGGGGGAAGTGAGCGCCGGGCTGCACCTCCAGGTTTTGTTTTGTTTTGTTTTTTTCCTTTTTCTTTGAGACAGGGTCTCGCTCTGCAGCCCAGGCTGGTCCTGAACTCAGTAAGGAGCCCAGGCTGGCCTTGGACTCACTGCAATCCTCCTGCCTCAGCCTTAGAGTGCTGGGATGACAGACCTGCGCCACCACACCCGGCTTATGTGGTGCCGGGGAATCGAACTCGGGTACTTAACTCTTGACCTAGTGCTCGCTAGGCAAGCGCTTTAATGACTTAGCCGTTCCTCCGGTCCCCCTCCTTCGTATCCGGGTGGCCCCGAGGCCAGGATGGGCCCCAGTGGCAGCTCCCAAGCCACCCGACCCCTGTCCCTGAGGCTCTGCACCTGCCTGTCTCCCTCCGCCCGAGTGGCAGGCGCCCGTCCAGCCCCAAGGCACAGTGCACGCTGCAAAGGGACGTACTGGCGGCCAGCGCTTGGCAAGTGCCCGGCTAATTAAGAGGACATTAGTGCCCTGGGCAGAGCCGGGCTCCTGCCAGGACGTCTGCGCCAGCAGAGGGGCCCGCGGCCAGTGCCAGGCCTTGGCCGACCCCTTCTGGCCGTCACCCCAGCTGCCTCCCCAGGGAGCCTCCAAATGCAACCTGGTCCCACCCTGCAGACCCAGCTTCTGGGTCCATCTGCTGGTTGCGTTGCCCACGTGTCCTGACCTGGGAAGCCGGGAGTCCTGGCATCATGTCCTTGCGGACCAGAGCCCAGCTCTCTCTCCAATTCAGATCTTCAAGGGGGATCCGATAACAGGCTGGGCCTGATGATGCAATCCCAGGACTGGGAGGCCGAGGCAGGAGGATCCCAAGGTCTGGGCAGGGCGACCCATTTTGGACCCCTTCCAGTTAGCGGAAGCTGTGCCCCTCTGTTCTTTCAAATAAAAGCCACCCTCTTGGCAACATAAAAAAATAGAAGGATAAAGGCCGTCTGTCCCACAGAGCAAACAAAACAAGTTCCAGGCGACTTAGTGACTCAGTGAGACTGTGTCTCAAACAAACAGTAAGAAGACGCGGCTGTGGCTCAGTGTGACGCTCTGGCTTTGGTCCCCAAGGCTGAAAACGAAAAGGAGCCCAGCCAGATGGCGCACATCTGTAACCCGAGCGCTCCGGGAGGCTGAGGCAGGAGGATCCCAAGTTGCAGTCCAGTCTGAGTAGTGTAGCCCCTGAGTGAGACCCCGTCTCACTAACAAAAATCAAAACATCTAGCTAAGTGGGAAGGAATGGGGCTTGGACCCGGCGCCACAGAGAGAGAAAGACCCAGGTGGGCCAGGGCCTCGCGTCCCGAGTCTCCCGTCACTTCTGAGACCCTCTCTGGCCCGCTGGGCCAGGGGGAAGGGGCCCACAGGGACACGCGTGACCAGCCATCTCCCTGCAAGGTGGGACATCACAGGCTCCAGCCCTGGGAGAAGTAGCTGACAGGCGGCCTGGGCTGGTACTTTGGTCACCTCTGCCTGCAGCCCCCGTGTGCCCCACCCAGCTGGGAGGAAACCCCCGATGCCCTCACCCGCCTGTGCTGTGGCAGGTGTGGGTCACGTGGAAACTTTTCTTCTCCTTTTTTGGCCCAGTGATCCAGCCTGGCCTCCACACTGAGCCACGTCCCCGCCCACTGTCTACGCTCATTGTGAGACAGGGTCTCACCAAGTAGCTACGTTGCCCGGCTGAGCTGGTAATTCCGATCCTCCTGCCTCAGCCTCCCAGATTGCTGGAATGATAGGCCTGCGCCCCCCCAGCTCCACTCTGGCATTTCTTGGCTGAGCCCCCCTCAGGCCCAGGGACACCTCTCTGTGTGCTGGTGACAGCCTGTGGCTCCCAGCACTGGCACGACAGGGCCCAGGCCGGGTCACTGAGGAGCATTGCTTTCAAGACATTCGGCTTGGGGGTGGGGGGTGCAGTGGGAATACCGAGGAGGGTATCTTTCATTATCTGCTCAGCCTGGAGGTCCCAGCTGGCACCATCCAGTTCTCCTGGTGACATGAGCCGGGGCACGTCTGCAGGGCACACCCGGAGAGACCCAGTACCGCTGGCAGCGAGCGGGCCGAGGTCACCCTCCGCGAGGCCCATGTGGAGATGGCCCTGCGGCCAACCCAACCACACCCTGTGGCAGCCCTGCTGTCCCCCCCACCTGTCCCCTCTGGAGGTCCAGAACCCGCAGCCAGGAAACTCTTTGCACCCAGGGGAGCAGTCTTTCTAGCTCATAAGAAGGTGCTGGCCAGGCCATCACGTTCCTCGCCAGCTTTCCTGGGCCGTTCCCCTGGGAAACTCCCTCGTCAGCCAAGATGAATTCCACGAGAGAACCGAGTTATGATTCAACTCACCAAAAGACTGTGGGGTACTTCAGGAGACAGAAGCCCCGGGGAGTTCCCAGGACTGGTTAATTATAAGGTAGTGGGGGACAGGGGCTGATTCTCTCAGGGTCATAAGATCTGGCTGCTAGCGCTCCAGATATCCCAGCGTTCCCTAAATCCCAGACCACTTCTCAGTGTCACGTGGTTTTGTTTACGTGTATGCTTTTATTATTTATTTTTTTCTTTTTTTGAGACAGGGTCTTACTCTATAACCCAGGCTGGTGGTCCTAAACTCCCTGGCGTAGCCCAGACTGGCCTTGGATTTAGGACAATCCGCCTGCCTCAGCCTCCTGAGCGCTGGAATTACAGATGTGCGCCATTACACACCCAGCTTTCTATGGTGCTGGGGAATCGAACTCAGGGACTTGCGCTTGCAAAGCAAGTGCTTTAACTGCTGTACCGCTCCCCCAGCCCCCATTTTATTTATTTTTGAGACAGGGCCTTGCTGTGCACTCCACGTCGGCCCTAAGCTCACCGTGCAGGTCTACGTTGTGGGTTTACCTGCAATCCCAGCACTCAGGAGGCTGAGACAGAAGGTTTGCTGTGAGGCCAAGGCCAGCCTGGGAGCCATAGTCTGTTCAAGACCAGCCTGGGCTGCAGAGCAAGACCTTGTCTCAAAAATTAACATAAAAAAGGCAGGGGCCGTGGGTATTGCCCAGTCTTTAGACAACTCACCTAGCATGTGCAAGGCCCAGGGTTTAATGCCCTGTGCTGCTGAAACATTAACCAGGCAAAAGACAAAAAAATAGTAATTTTTTTTGGACAGGGTCTGGCCCTGTAGTCTAGACCTGTCCTGAACTCTCAACTTATTATGTAGCCTCAAATCCATGGCGACCTTCCTGCCTGTGCTTCCAGTGCAGGGATGACGGGGCGCACCACTGCGCCCAGTGTGGAGGTTTGCATCTGGAGTGGCCCCGAAGCCCGCTGCACCAAAGGACGCCGCGTCCTGCTAGGAGGCGGGGCCTGGCGGGAGGGGCGGGGCCTGACGGGAGGGGCGGGGCCTGGTGGGAGGGGCGGGGCCTGGCTGGCGCTGGAGCTGGAGGGGCCGTGCTGGCTCCGCCTTCCTCCCCCGCTCTAGTCTGGGTTCTGCCATCCTGCTGCGTCTCTGTGCCCCTGAGCACCGGCTCCGGCTCTAGCTACGGCCCCACCATTGGTTCCCCCTTTTCCAGCCGCCCACCGGGGACGGACTGAGACCTACTGAAACTGAGCCACAGTGACTCTTTCTCCCTCGGCTGTGGGTGTCGGGTATTGAGTCACAGCCGCGAAAAAGTAAGTAACTGAGACCCGATTTATGTGGTGCGTGGGAATCGAACCCAGGGCTCTGTCATCGCTAGGCAAGGCTTAACAACTGCGCTACACCCCCGCCCCCTAAAAAATATATGAAAAGTGGGGGTTGGAGGAATGGCACAGCGGCTAAAGCACTTGCCTAGCAAGTTCGATTCCCCAGCACCACATAAGCTGGATGTGGCGGCGCATGCCTGTAATCCCAGCACTAGGGAGGCTGAGGCAGGAGGATTGCCTTAGTCCAAGGCCAGCCTGGGCTCCATAGTGAGTTCAAGAGCAGCCTGGGCTGCAGAGCGAGACCCTGGAATAGGGCTTAGGATATAGCTCAGCGCAAAGGCTCAGGGTTCAATTTCCAGTACATACATATACAAAAAAAAGTAAAGTAAAAACAAACGACTTTTTGTTTTTGGTTGTATGGAGGACGCAGCCGCTCACACTGAACTACATCCCCAACCCATTTTTACTTTGAGACAGGGCCCTGCAGTCCAGGCTGGTTCTAAGCTCACTATGTAACCCAGTCTGGCCTCCAATACCCAACAATCCTCCTGCCTCAGACTCCCAGGGTGCAGGGCACCCACCAGGCTAACAAAACTCTCTGAGAAGTTGCATGGAGGGACGAGTGCTCTGACACCCCCACCCCAGGACTTTCCAGACCCCAAGCTTGAGGCCAGCATTCCAGATGGCTGTCTCTGGTGGCAGCTCTCAGGAAGGCCCCAGGACAGAGACCAAAGGCTGCTGCTCCGGCTCCGGCTCCGGCCACCACCTGGACTGTGAGTGTGTCAAGGAAGTCGCCTGTCCCTCCCTGGGGCGAGGGCCCGGCCCTCCATTGTCTGGGGAGGAAGAGAGGGGCCCTGCTGTGTCCGGAGACCCTGCCCCCCCCCCTGGCTTCTTCCAGCCTTGGGCAGCTCCTGACCAGACAGCCCAGGGCAGACCGGCCTCCCACCAGGTGGCCATTGGCCCAAATAACTGGGGGGTAAAGTGCTGAGTCAGAAGCCCACCCAAGGGGGCTTGGGGAGGGAGGCAGGGCTGCAAGCCTTCCTCCCCTCTCTTTTGTGACAAAGGGTCTCCTCTGTCACCCAGGTTGGTCCTGAACTCACTGGTGTAGGTGTAGCCCAGGCTGGCCTTGGACTAGAAACAACTGCCTGCCTCAGTCTCCTGAGTGCTGGGCTTACAGGCATGCGCCACCACGCCCAGCTTTGGTGATGCTGGGGAATCGAACTCAGGGCCTTGCACTTTCAAGGCAAGGTCGTTGACTGCTGTGCCATTCCTCCAGCCCTGTTGTTTTTATTTTAAGACCAGGTCTCAGCTGGAGGAATAGCTCAGTGGTGAAAGAGCTTGCCTAGAAAACGCAAGGCCCTAAGTTGATTCCTCAGCTCCACTAAAGCTGAACGTGGGGGCACAGACCTCTAATCCCAGCACGTAGGAGGCTGAGGCAGGAGGATTGCTGTGAGTCCAAGACCAGCCTGGGCTCCATAGTAAGTTCAAGAGCAGCCTGGGCTGCAGAGTGAGACCCTATCTCAAAAAAAAAAAAAAAAAAGACAAGCTCTAAGTTGTTAAGTTACCCAGGCTGGGCTTGAACCTGGCGTCCTCCTCCTCAGCCTCTCAGAATACTGCAATTACAGGCCTGTGTCACTATGCCTGGCTTATATTATATTTTTTCTCTGAAGTCCAAAACAATTCTGTCTTAGTTCCTTTCCCATGGCTGTGACTCAATACCCGACAGCTGCACATTTAGGGGAAGAAAGGTTTATTTTAGCTCACAGTTTCAGAAGGTCACAGTCCATTCTGGGGCAGCCGGCAGCCATGATGGAGGCAGCTGCTCACGACATCACACACAGGAAGCCAGGTCAGGACAACTTGAGACTCGTCCTCCAAGGAAGGCAGGAAGCAACTTATGTGTCCTTCCAGGCCTCACCCCAGTGATCAGCCCCTCCTGGATCCAGGTGTGTAAGGTGTGGTAAACCCCCACTACATGCCATTAATCTTAATTTACACACTGGTAATCCAATTTACATGCCTATGATCCACCCCTCCAGACTAGGCCCCAATCTCCCAATAGCACCTGGTTCTACAGAAAATCTGTAACATTCATATACCCGAGACTTTTGGGGGACATTCCAGATCCAAACCACAATCAATTCCTCTTCCCTCAGTGTGGCCTGGGCAAGCCACAAGGTCGGACACCCACATGACACATAGAAACACAAAGTCACCCCGTAGCAGTCCTGAGGTCGTAGCGCTGAGGCCAGTACTCGGTGCTGAGGGGTTCCCACCTCAGGGGACCTGCCCTGGGGACAGTGGGTCCTGCAGCAGAAGTCCAGGGCCTTGGCTCAGGTGCACACGCTGAGCACCTGGCAGGCCACGGCAGCCAGGTGAACACACACAGCCCACGTTCTTCCACCACTGAATTCTGCCCGTGTTATGTCTGGAAGCACTGGGGTGCTAGGGTCCTGAGGGGACAGTACCGAGGGCCACTTAGAAGGCCTGGGGTCTCACAACCCTGCCCCGCTGGTCTTCTGTGGTACAAGAGTGTTTACCTTTAGCAGGTATAAGCTTCATGAACTCTAATGAACTATAATTCATTAGATACCCAAAACAGAGTGACAGATGTATTTTAGTAGCAGATGAGGCCACTAGTTTGGGGGTGAATTTTCCACTGTTGATATTTATATTTATTTATTTATTTTGAGGCAGGGTCTCTCTCTGTAGCCCCGGCTGGTCCTGAACTCACTACATAGCCCAGGCTGGCCTAGAACTCACAGCAGTCCTCTTGCCTCAGGCTCCCCAGTGCTGGGATCCAGGTGTGGCTTGCCAGGCAAGTACTCCAACCGCTGAGCTGTAACCGCAGCTGTTCCTAAAGCTCTTGGCTGCATTTGAGATTCTAGAATCAGACAGCAAGACATCATTGCATGAGCTAGATGGAATAAACGTTAGCGTTCATAGAGCTGGAGGAACAGCACGGCCATCACAGCGCCTGTGCAGAAAGTGCACGCACCTGAGTTCGATTTCTCCGCAGACCATAAAGCCAAGCATGGCTTGTAATCCCAGCACTCGGGAGGCTGAGGCAGGAGGATCGCCGCGAGTCCAAAGCCAGCCTGGGCTACACAGTGAGTTCAGGGTCAGCCTGGGCTGCATCGCGAGACTCTGTATCAAGAAAAAGGAAAAAGAAAAGAAAGAGAAAGGAACTGAGGAAAGCAGCCGGACAGCAGAGCTGGACAGCTGGCCCACAGCTGCCTGGTCAGCCTCAGGCCACCCTGGGGAGGGACAGAGCAGGGCTTCATTCCTTTGGGAATTTGGGCCTTGTTATCTCTGTCCCTTGGAAGGGCAAGTAGCAGCCAGTCCGCTGAAAGATTAGAAACTGCAGGCCGGATGCGGGTCCTGATTGTGGAGAGGCTCCACTGGGTGAACGCAGGGGCTTAGTCAGGAACAATGGCCTGATCCCAAAAAAGAAACACCCGTGCTGGCTTTCTTTGTCCTGTTTTGCTTTTGGCGGGCCTGGGCTTGATCCCCGAGCTGTGCCCCAGTCTGTTGCTAAGTCACTGAATCCCCGAAGTTAGGCTGGAACTTGCTGGGGTTCTGGGGAGGCGTTTTTGCTTTTTTTCTTGATGCTGGGATGGAGCTCAGAGCCTGCACACAGAGCTACATTCCCAGCATTTTTTTACGTTTGACTTTGAGAAAGAGTGTTGAAGTTACCCAGGCTGGGCTCAGACTTGTAATTCTCCTGCCTCAGCTTCCCAGAATGCTAAGATTACAGGAAT
This sequence comes from Ctenodactylus gundi, assembly GCA_004027205.1. Lineage (NCBI taxonomy): Eukaryota > Metazoa > Chordata > Mammalia > Rodentia > Ctenodactylidae > Ctenodactylus > Ctenodactylus gundi. The sequence goes on along the minus strand of PVKB01003483.1, from coordinate 145,694 downwards.
GTGCCAGCATGTCTGGAGGTACTGGGGATTGGTTTTTGTTGTTGTTGTTGTTTTGAGACAAGGTCTTATTTGGTAGTCCAAGCAAATCCTAAACTCACTATGGAGCCCAGGCTGGCCTCGAACTCACAGCAATCCTCCCGCCTCAGCCTTCCAAGTGCTGGGATAACAGGCGTGCACCACTGTATCTAGCTTATATGGTGCTGGGAAAAGGAACTCATGTACTTAGCATGAGCCATTCCTCCAGTCCCCCCTTTTTAAAATTTGAGACAGATTCTCAGTAAGTCACTAAATTGGTAGCTGGAGGAATAGCAGAGTAGTTAGGGCACACAGTCCAAAGTCTCTGAGACGCAGAAAGCTGTGGAAGAGTCCACTCCTGATGGCCCTCACTCCTATTCCTGGAAAGGGTCACAGACAGGAAAGCCAGACACAGACCGAGAAGCGTCCCACAGCCAGTGAGACTGAAGACCAGGCTACTAAGCACAGCACTTGAGCTGGGACCTAGGGGCAGGCCTGTCATCCCAGCACTCTGGGAGGCTGAGTCAGGAAGACTGAATATTCAAGCCCAAACTAGTCACCTTAGCTATTAAGTATGACCCTGTCTCAAAATTAAAACAGGGGGTGGGGGCGTAGCTCAGGGATTAGGGCACTTGCTTGGGAAGCTGCAGGGCCCTAGGTTTGATTCCCAGCGTCACATACTAGCAGGGTATAGTGGTGCACACTTACTAATCCCAGCACACAGGATGCCGAGGCAGGTGGATGCCTATCAGGCCAGCTTAGCCTGCAGAACGAGAGAGGTCATTAATTACTTCAACTCCTTTTATTTATTTATTTATTTTGACAGTTTCATGTGGTGCTGGGGAATCAGGGCCTTGCATTTGCAAGGCAAGCACTTTAATTGCTGTGCTATTCCTCCAGCCCCACACCCTTCCCCCCAACACACGTGCAGAATTCAAGGTTTACAATGGGGTTGAGCATTTTGTGCACATACGTATCTTGTCAAGGTGACAAGGGCTTTCCCACTCTCCTTTTGTCCCTCCCCCTACCCACCCCTCCCTCCCACCTCCCCCACCCTACTGCCCTCTTTCACTTTGTCTTTCATCTTAAGTTCTATAAGGTGTTGTGGTCTGGCTCTCTCATATCAGAGAGACCATTCGATGTTTCACCTGCTTCTGACTTAGTTCACTAAGCATGATGTTCTCTAGTTCAGGCTGGTCTTGAGCTCTCTATATAGCCGAGGCTGGCCTTGAACCCTGGGGAATCAAACCCAGGGCCTTGGAACTCTAACTGCTGAGCTACATCCCAAACCCTCATTAGTGTGTTAATTTATTTAGGTCTTGTTGGATAAGTTCCTGCTGGAACTGAACTCACCATATGGCCCAGACTGGCTTCAAACTCTTGACAATCCTGCCTCAGCCCCCTGAGTGCTGGGATTACAAGTGTGTGCCACCATGCCCGATTTATGTGGTGCTGGGGAATTGAACTCACGGCCTTGAGCGTGCTAGGCAAGCGCTTTAACCGCTGAGCTACTCCTCCGGCCCTGTTTTGTTTGTTTTTCTGAGACAGGGTCTGGCTTTGCGGCCTGTGCTCGCCCTGGACTCACTGTGTACCCCAGGCCAGCCTGGAACTCAGGACTCTCTTCCTGCCTCAGCCTCCAGAGTGCTGGGATTACAGGCACAACTATCACGCCCAGCTAATAAGCGGTTCTCCCTGCAGCCAGTTTGGGTCCCGAGCGCGTCTCCAGTGCCACCTGGCGGCCTCCGTGTGCGCCGCAGCCTGATAGTATAGCTGGAGGAGCCTGCGTGGCCGGCCGGCGGGGCTCTGCGTGGGGCTGTCTCCGCCCACGCCAGGACGAGCCCGGCCCGGGACCGCGCCGCCGGGTCCTAGGTCCTGCCAGTGGGGCGGCTTAAGCTGAGGCTGGGCGAGGGTGGCCCTCTGGGGGCAGCGGGAGGTCGTGCTTCTGGCCGGGAGTTAGACGGGCAGCGGGCAGCCGGCCGCCCCTCCTGCAAACCCGGTCTCCGGCTCGCGGTGCCCCACTTCCCCGGTACTGCGGATTGAATCCGGGGACTTTGCACAGAGGGCCACCTCTTTATTTATTTATTTATGAGACAGGGTCTCACTCTAGTCCAGGCTGGTCCTGAATCCAGGCAATCCTCTTGCCTCAGCCTCGGGGTGCTGGAATGACAGGCGTGCGCCACCACACGTGGTTTACGTGGTGCTGGGACGTGAACCAAGAGCCTGATGCGAGCTAGCCAAGCGCTTTAACCGAGCTACGGCCCCCCGCTCCCGCCCGCTTTTTTACAAATTTGTGAGTTTCGCTTTAGTGCCCAGGTTGACCTTGAACCGGCAATCCCCTGGCCTCAGCCTCCCGGGAAATGATTGATTTGCAGGGAGTTAGTCCCGCGGAAGGCCGACTGCAGGGCCAGCCGCGCACGGAGCAGAGGCGACCCCGCCGCGCGCTCAGACACAGCGCCCGCTCCCCGCCCCGCCTCCCGTTCCTGCTGCGGGCGGGGCCTGGAAAGGGGGAGGTGGGGAACTCGGGGAGTGGGCGGGACCCGAGGCGGGGCTTGCTACGGCACCGCCCCCTCGCCCGCGGCACCGCCCTTCCGCCCGCGGCTCCCCGGGATTCCGCTGAGTCACGCGCGCGGCTTCCCCGCCTTCTTCTGCTTTGGGGCGCGGAGTCGCGGGGCGGTGCAGGCTGGCTGCGAGGTGACGGCCGCCCTCTCCTCCCGGAGCGCCGGGGTTGCGCCCGGCCCGGGCGTGAACGCTGCGGATGCGGGACCGGGGACGTGAGCCTGGCTTGGGCGGGAAGCCCTCGCCCCGCCCCAGTGTCCCCATCCCGGGGTGACCAGCTCCGATGCTGTTGGCCCTTTCTGGGGTCACGTGGGGGCACAGAGGAAGCAGGGCTGTGAACCCGGAAGTGGGCCCCAGAGAAAGTGGGACGCGTCGAAATGGGAATTTTCAGCCTGGAAAGCTACTGTGAGAAACACAAGTTTCAATGTTGAGGATATTCTTTTCTCCTTTTTTTGAGACAAGTCTTTTTTTTCTTTTTTTTTTTTTTGAGAGAGGGCCTTGCTCTGTAGTCCAGGCTGGTCCTGAACTCACTATGGAGCCCAGGCTGGCCTTGGACTCACACAATCCTCCTGCCTCAGCCTCCTGAGTGCTAGGATTACGGGCGGGCGCCGCCCTGCCCGGTGTATGTGGTGCTGGGGAATCGAAATCTGGTACTTAGTGCTTGACTTAGAACTTGCTAGGCAAGCGCTTTAACCGCTGAGCCATTCTCCAGCCCCCAGAGACTCACTCTGTAGCCCAGGCTGGTCCTGACCTCACTGGTGTAGCCCGGGCTGGCCTCGGACTCAGTATAATCCACCTGCCTCAGCCTCCCGGGTGCTGGGATTGCAGGCGTGTGCCACCACACATGGCTCTATGTGGAGCTGGGGAATCGAACTCAAGGCCTTGCACTTGCAAGGCAAGTACTTTAACCACAGTGCCATTTCTCCAGCCCCGTTTGGGGATATTCTTTAGTCCCGCAAAATAAAATTAATTTGCTGATCCTGTAACACATGATTGTAATCTCAGCACTCTAGGAGGCTGAGGCAGGAGGATTGCAAGTTCGAGCCCAGCCTGTGCAATTTAGTGACTTAGCAGGTCCTTGTCTCAAAATCGAAAGTAAAAATGAGCTGGGCTGGGTGATGGCCGAATGGTACAGTGGTTAGAGCGCTTGCCTAGCAAGCGCAAGGCCCCGAGTTTGAATCCCCAGCACCCCACACACCAGGCGTCAGGCGTCGTGGCACACACTTGTAATGCCAGCGCTTGGGAGGCTGAGGCAGGAGGATCGCTGTTTGTTTGAGATGAGCCTGGGTTACATAGCGAGTTCAGGACCAGCCTGGGTTGCAGAGCGAGACCTTGTCACAAAAAAAAGAGGCCGGAGTGCGTGATGGGAGCGTGATCCTGTAAGACAGGATGACTGGGTCTTCCCACCGGGAAGGCCTGATTCCTCATATCTGTGTCCTCTGTGCCCACCCGGAGCCACCCCGCAGCGGGCTGAAGGTGCAAGCGTGGCGGCTCTGGTCACATGTGGCTCAGATGCATGTCATGAGCACCACCCAGGCCTTTTGCTGGGCAGCTTCCTCAGCCCTTTGTGCCCCGGGTCCCTCATCCGCGAAGTGGGCTGGTGGGAGGTGGCATCTGGACCCTTTGGCCTGGGGCGATCACCAGGCCCTGGGGCGGAGCCCACGCCCCCTTTTGGGGCAGTATTCAGAGTCTGATCCAAGGCCTTCGCACGGAGCTGTATTCCCAGTCCTTCTTGTGATTTAGAGATGGGGTCTTAATAAATCGCTGGATTGCCCAGACTGGGCTTGAATTTGAGATCCTCCTGCCTCAGCCTTCTGAAGCGCTGGGATGACAGGGAGCCTCCACACGTGGCTGGGAACGCTCCCTTGGCCCGACGCTTAGTCCCACTCACTTGTCCTGCAGAGTCAGGGTGACCTGCCCTTCCAGCCTGAGGGGCGCGACCTGGGTGTGGAGACTGCAGGACCACCGTGCCAAGGTGGCAGCAGAGAAGGCCTGCCCCTAGGGGCCTCGGGAGGGTGCCTCTGTCCCTGCGGCTGTGCAGCGGGGTGTGTGCGTGTCTTGTCTATGTGTGTTGCTGGGGATCCAACCTGGTGTGATTGTGTGTGTGTGTGTCTGCCTGTGTTGCTGGGGATGCAGCCTGGTGTGATGTGTGTATGTGTGTTGCTGGGGACCCAGGCTGGTGTGAGGTGTGTATCTGTGTGTGTGTGTCTCACACGCCTGTTCTGTGGGGCCTTCGCCCGTCACCCACTTCCTGGCAAGCTCCCGCCCTTCCTGGCCTCCACCCTTTCTTCCTCCTCACACAGTCGGTCCTCCCTGTCTCTTCTTTTTCTTTTTTAAACCCGGGCGGGGATTGAACCCCGGCCTTCACTCCGAGATCCGTCTGCAGCCCTTTCTTCATCTGCGCTGGGCTGGCGGAGCTGCCCAGGCCCGGCTGGAGCGACTCTTCTCCTGCCTCAGGCTCCTAAGCACCGGAACACAGGCCTGGCCACCAAGCCGGGGCCACCAAGCCAGGTCCTTCCCCTCGGCTTCCGCCTGGCTCAGTTGTGCCCCCGGTGGCTCCCCCACCCCCGCAGCCCTCCCGCGGGGGTCCCGACCCGGAGCCTGCCTGCAGCGCCCGCAGGCAGCAGCTACAGGAAGCAGCCGCCCTGCAGCCTCTGCTGTCTCGCTGTGTCCTCTTCCCGGATGGGCGGCGTGCCAACCCCGTGCTGGCACTGCCTCGCATGGCTGTGCACCTGCCGGACTCGCCGTCGCTGGCCACGGATAGAGCGACCCCGCCCGCTCAGGGACAGAAAGAGCCTGGGGTCAGCGCGGCCATTGTCAGGAGCACCAGCCCCTGCCAGGCCACGAGCCCTCGAGGCCTTCGAGTCCCCCAGGCCAGCTGGCACCCGCTTCTCCTGGGGGAGGGGCTGAAGCAAAGGGGACCCCGTTGCCAGAGCTATTGTTGAGCACCTACTGTATGCCTAATGTTTAAGTGTTGTCTCATTTAAATCTTTTCTGAGGCCAGGTCTCTCTCTAGCCCAGGTGGATCCTGAGCTCACTGTGCCGCCCAGGCTGGCCGTCTAATACTTTCCGTAAGAAACTAGCCCTCCTCAGGGCCTGGAGGAATAGCTCAGCGGTTAGAGCACTCTCGTCCCAGCACTCTGGAGGCTGAGTCAGGATGATTGCTGTGAAATCAAGGCCCGCCTGGGCTACACAGAGTTGAGAACCAGCCTGGGCTACAGAGTGAAACCTGTCTCAATATAAAATCTAGTCCTTTTAGGTGTGGTTGTGCATACTTGTAGTTCCAGCGCTTGGGAGGCTGAGGCAGGAGGATCACATGCTGCAGTGCAGACGGGGCTATGTGATAATAAAGATGCCCTATCTCAAAAATAAAATGCAGGGGGAGGGAGGCAGGGCTGGAGGAATGGCTCCTTAGTTAAAGCGGTGCTTGCCCAGCAAGCGCTAAGTACCAGAGTTCGATTCCCCAGCTCTACATAAACTGGGCGTGGTTGCCCACGCCTGTCATCCCAGCACTCGGGAGGCTGAGGCAGGAGGATTGCCAGGAGTCCAAGGCCAACCTGGGCTACACAGTGAGTTCAGGACCAGTCTGGACTACAGAGCGAGATCCCATCTCAAAAAATAAAATAAAATAAAATAAAATAAATGGGGCTGGAGCAATAGCACAGCAGTTAAAGCGCTTCAGTATCAAGTGCAAGACCCTGAATTTGAGTCCCCAGCACCACACACACCAGGTGTGGTGGCCCACTCAGAGGCTGAGGCAGGAGCACTGTCATGAGTTTGAGGCCAGCCTGGGCTGCACAGTGGGTTCAGGACCAGCTTGGACTATAAAGCTAGACCCTGTCTGAGAAACAAACGAAAAGGAAAGAAGAAAGTGCCTCGAAAGACGAGTGCCTGCGGCCCAGAGAGAAGGCAAGGCTCAGAGAGGCGGGTCACCACACGTCACCTTGCTCAGGGCCTCAGTGTGAAGGCCTCAGTGTGAAATCCTTATTGTCCGCTGTGGGGACACTGAGGACTACACCTGCCTGCACCCCAGCTCCATCCCCGCCCACTGGCAATTCTGATTTTGAGACAGGCTGGCTGAGCTGCCCACACTGAGCTGGAACTTGGCTGGCGGTCCTCCTGCCTCAGCCTCCCGGAGTCCTGGGATCCCCGGCTCCCCGGAAGGAGGGGAGAGCAGCTACAAAGTGTGAAAAAGTTTTTTTTAAATACACTGAAAAACACACAGGAAGATCACTAAAGCAACCACAGACTGCGCCACGATGTTCATGTTTTATTTGCTGTTTTCTTTAAAACTAGGCCATCGGGGTGACAGCTGCGCTGGCCCCACCCGGCGGTGTCGGACACGCCGGTCGCGGCCCCGGTGTGGGGGGGACCTGGCTGAGGCCACCGCGGCGGGCGCCCCCGCCCCCGTCCCACGCGGCCCGTGTCCCCGGACGCGTCCCCGCCGTCCCCTCGCGCGCCCGGCCACCCCTGCAGGGAACCGCTGGCCGTTTCGAAAGCCGCGGCCACACCTCGCTCGCCTCCCGGCGCGGCCGCCAACCGGGAAGCAGGCGGAGGAAGTCGCGCGGGGCGCGGGGCCGGATGACTAAGTTTGGCCGCGCGACCGGCGCTGTTTGCCTTTTATGGCGGACTCGTGGGCAGACGCCGCGGCCCGAAGGTCCCGGCCCGCGGGCCTGGGCGGGGAAGGGACGGGCGCGCCTTCGCCCCACCCACGGCGGCGCCCCGCCGCCCCGCCCCGAGGGCGCCGAGCCCGGCCACCCGCCCCCCAGCCCCGAGAGGCTGAGGCGGGAGGATCTCAAGTTCGAGTTTCACCTGAGCTCCTTAGCAAGGCCTGGCCTCAAAATGTAGGCGCCAGAGCCGCGGGGCGAGCGCTGGCCCCGAGTGCCGGCTGCTGCTCAGACACCCGGGAAGTCGGGGCACAAGTACCGGGAGCCCAGGTCGCGGTGGCCGCGGCCGCGCTGCGTCGTGCCGGGGAAAATGCCAGGCCCGGGATCTTCAAGCGGAGGAATCCGTGGAATTCGGGCCGCGCGTCCCGCCCGGCGCCCCGGAGGCCGGGAGGCTCAGCCGTCCTGGCCTGTCCGCCGGGCACGCGGGCCAAGGCCTGCGGCGGGAGGATCGGGAGCCCCGGCCCAGCCTGGGGGGGTCGCTGATTGAGACTCAAAATAAAAGAATTTATCTGCTTATCACGTGTGGCCGAGCGACAGCCCCGGCCCGTGTTTATTTTTCGTTATATTCGGGCAAGGTCTTGCTAAATTGTCCAGGCTGCGCTGCAATCTGCAACGCCCCCTGCCTCAGGCTCCCAGCCTGCTGGGATTTCAAAGCCTGCAGCACCAGCTCCGGCTTCAAAATCAAAATTTCTGAAAAGGGCCCTGGGGTGCGTGCGTGATCCAGGGCACAAGGCCCCGGGGTCCGTCCCCGGAAACAGTCACAGTGTGGGCAGGTCCTAAGTAGCCGCACGTGGGTCAGGCTCACGGCCCGGCCCAGAGGGGAGGTCGAGGCACGGGCTCGGAGAACCCGGGGCGGGCTGGCCTCTCCCCTCCGCTGAAGCCGAGAAAGGGGAGGCCGTGGGGCGCCCGGCCCGGGGCGCAGCGCCCCCTCCCCGGCTCACCCAGACGTCGCCTTTTAAGGAGAGGCGCTGGGCCACGCGGGCCGGACCGCCCGGAGGTGGGGAGCGCGGCCGGGGCGCCGGGGTTGTGCCCGTGGGAGGCAGGGTCGCCCTTACCGGTCGGGCAGGGGTCCATGTCCCCCAACAGCACCACGCCCTCCTCGCGGGGAGATGGGGCTCCTCCCTTTGCTGGCAAACCAGGGGGCCTTTCTGGGTACCAGACGCCGCCCCGCAGGAGAATTCCAGAGCCCAGTGTTCTCCCGTGGCCTGGAGACCCAGCCAGCCTGACCCACACAGCTGGTTCCCACGTGACCCCCAGGTCCTGGCTCGGGGAGAGCCGGGGGTCGGATCGCTGGAATGCTGTGCCCAGGTGTCCCCAAGGAAGGACCCGGTCATATTCTATTTCATTTTCCTGAGACGGTCTCGCTCTGTAGTCCAGGCTGGTCCTGAGTCTCTATGGAGCCCAGGCTGGCCTTGGACTCCCGGGGATCCTCCTGCCTCAGGCTCTGAGTGCTGGGACTACAGGTGTGTGCCACCACGCTGTGTGGTGCTGGGGAATCGAACTCTGGCACTTGGCGCTTGACTTAGCGCTCTCTAGGCAAGAGCTTTAACCACTGAGCCATTCTTCCAGCCCCTAATTATTTTTTTGAAACAAGGTTTTGCTCTGTAGTCCAGGCTGGCCCAGAACTCCCTACAGAACCCAGGCTGACTTCAAAACATATGGCAGTCCTCCTGCCTCAGCTTTCCAAGTGCTGGGGTGACAGGTGTGCTTCGCCACTCCTGGTTTATATTTTATTTTTATTTTTGGAGGCAGGATCTTGCTAAATCACTAAGTTGCTCTGACTTCGAATTTCTTCCTGCCTCAGCCTCCCAGAGTGCTAGGATCCCAAACATGCGCTGCCACGCTTACATCCCCCTTTTTAAAGTTTAGTTGTATTTATTTTTATTTTTGTTATTTGGTTTGGAGACAGGGTCTTGTTCTATAGTCCTGAGCTTACTAGGTACCCCTGGTTGGCCTCACGGTAATTTGCCTGCCTCAGCCTCCCCAGCGCTGGGATTACAGGCCTTGATTTTTATTTTGAATAAACCGGGTGTGGTAGCGCATACCTCCAATCCCAGCACTTGGGAGTCTGAGACAGGAGGATTGCTGTGAGTCTGAGGCCAGCCTGGGCTCCATACTGAGTTCAGGACCAGCCGGGACTACAAAGCGAGACCCTGTCTCAAATTTTTTTTTTAAACAGGTCTCACTAAGTCACTATGTAGCCCAGGTTAGGCCCAAACTTGCCTTGCTCCTGCCTTAGCTTCCCAGAGCGCTGGGATGACAGCACTATGCCCAGCTTCCAGGCTATGACTTCTTCAGACCCCCTCGGAGTCAGGGACTGGGCCGCCGGCCACAGGACCACACCCTGGAAGTCCTGGGACACTTCCGTCCTCCTGAGTCAGGAAGACAGCCTGGCCGGGTCCTGATGCTCGGCCTGCTGGCCTGACACATACATGTACCCGCGGGGCCACACCTGGGGTGGCTGCTGATCTGATGGCTGAGCTGGTGGCTGAGCTGGAGGCTGTCACCCCGCCAAGTGCAGCCTGGGGTGGGTGGTGTCACGAATATGCCCTGGGGCACCCCCAGTGACGGTGGAGGTGGCTCCACCCCTTTGCCCTTTGCCCAGGGCTCAGGGGCCCCTGGGTTTGGTCACGGACTGGGCGTGAAAGCGGATAGGGGAACCTTTCCTCTCCCTGCCCTCCCGGAGTCCGGGTGCCCAGGAAGGGACCGGAGGAGCGTTGTGATCAACAGCTGGCACTGTGCAGCAGGGAGCTCCGGGCAGCGCTCTTCTGACCCTGGACACACTGTCCCATCGTCCCCTTCTCCACAGGACAGAGCCCAGGTCTTTCCAGGCCGTGTGACTGGCCAGGGTCACCACCTTCTCCTGCCCTGCGTGACCTTCCGCATGTTCCTTTACTTCTCAGGACCTGTGACTTGGGGACCCGGGGGTCCCAAGGTCCCTGGGGTGTTTGGCAGGGACAGAGCAGGACAGGGCCTGACTCCCAGGACTCTGAAAGGGATAGGGGGTCCCAGCCAGGCTGAGCACCCCATCCCTAGTGACCACCCCAGTGAGTCCCACCCTCAGCGCCTGGTGACAACAGCTGCCAGGCCCCTCGTGGGGTTGCCATGGAGATCAGAGCCTGTGATGGAGCACCACGGGAGTGGAAGAACATTGGGCACTGGGTGTGACTACAGTTGTTACTCTACCACCGCTACTTTTGTGGTCCTGGAGATTGGACCCAGGGCCTTCACACTGAGCTACGTCCCCAGCCCCTTTTTAATTTATTTATTTATTTTTATTGATTTTGATTTTGTTTTCAGGGTTTTTGTTTTTGCAAGGTCTCACCCATAGCCCAGGCTGGTCCAGAACTCACTATGGAGCCCAGGCTGGCCTTGGACTCAGTGATCCTCCTGCCTCAGCCTCCCAGGTGCTGGGATTACAGGTGGGTGACACTATACTTAGCTTTATTTTTTTGGTTTTGAGACAAGCTCTAGCTTAATGAATAAATTGCCCACTCCAGGCTAGAATTTGTGATCCTCCTGCCTCAGCCTCCCAGAGTGCTGGGGTGCTGGTTCTGTGCCACCCTCAGTTACTCAAGAATTTCTAACAGAGACTGCTTTGCCAGAGGAAGAGGGAAACTCAATCTGATGTTCAGGACTTTGGTAGGCAGGCAGGCAGGCTCTTGGATCACGTGGAATCGCCCCCCGAATGTCAGACTTGGTTCACATACCCTCACTGGCTCCCATGGCCCTTACAGAACAAAGTCCCAACTCTGGGCCTGCGCCCAGCCTCATGAAGTCCTTCTCACAGATCACACTCAACCGGCACTCAGGCACACCTGCTAATCTCCAGCCTGCCCCGGCCTTCTTCTAGTACTTTCTCTGTGTGTTTGTGCGATACCGGAATTTGATCCCAGAGCCCTCACCTTGAGCTACATCACAAGGCCTTTCTTTTTTTTTTGAGACAGAGTCTTGCCAAGTCACTAAGTTTTCCAGGCTGGCCTCGAACTTGCAATCCTTCTGCCTCAGCCTCTCAAGTGATGGAATTACAGGCCTGCACCATCATGCCTAGCTAATTTTTTTTTTTTTTTTTTTGAGACTAGGTCTCACTTTGAAGTCCTCAGTTCACTATGGAGCCCAGGCTAGCCTCAAATTCATGCCGATCCTCCTGCCTCAGCCTCCCAGATGCTGGGATTATAGGTATGCGCTGCCATGCCTGGTTTATGTCCCCCTAATTTTTATGGGGTTTTGGAGACCTGAACCCAGGGCCTTGCTTATGTTAGACAAGTACTCTAGCACACAGTGGTGACACAAGCCCCCTTTTATTATTATTGTTATGATTATTGAGACAGAGTTGCTAAATTTCTAAATTGCCCAGGCTGGGTTCAAATTTATGATCATCCTGCCTCAGCCTCCCAGAGTGTCCTGATGTCCGCTATGTGGCACCAGGCCCAGCTGTTACCAAGTCCTTTGGCAAGTTTTGCTGAGGCCCAGTCCTAGGGGAGCTCAGGGGACCCACCGCCTGTCCTTACAGGTTCTGAGCCCAAACTCAGCCCCACGTGTGCATCTCGGTCCCCCCTGCTCTATGAACCCTAAGGTCCAGTGTGTCCCTCCAGTGGGGTAAGGACGTGGGACCCTCTGGTCCTCTCCCTTGAGCTGTGTGCAGTTGTAGTGGGATAGACAGCATGGGCTTCGGCACCAGCCCCCCCCGCCCCGGCCCAGTTGCTTCTCATCCTTCCCACCCAGTGCCCGCGGGTACCACAGGGGCCGTTGCCAGGACACGCACCGTGCTTACCCCAGATCTCCCCCAGGCCCCTCTAGCCGTGCAGACCCCCACCTGGTCTCCTGCCTAGCCTTAATTTATTTTCTGGGGGTGGGACAGAGGATTGAACCCTAAGTATTGACCCTGAGCTGGAACCTAGACCTTTCATATAGTTTATGAGTCAGGGTTTCGCTAAGTTGCTGAATTGCCAAGCGGGGCCCACAATCACGCTTCGGGCACTGGCTCCCAAAGTGCTGGGGTGCAAGTCTGTGCCGCTGGGCCCGCTGCAAGATCCTCCACCTTGGTGGACTCCTATTCAGATTAAAGGCCCAGTCCAAAGACCCCTCTCTTCTAGAAGAGACCAGCGAGCCCCTTGCCGGCCAGCCCCTCCCCAGCTCGGCCGGCCACACTTCAGGATCTCAGACAGTCGTTTTATTTCCCCTGGGGCCCAGCAGAGCCAGGCTGGAGTCTGACCTGTGAGTGTTCCCAGCGAGCGGTGACTCAGCCACGGCTCAGAGACCCAAGGACTTCCTGTGACACACCCCCGGCCCCTCTGCCAGCGCCCTGGCTAGGTGTGCCCCAGCGCGGCCTGCCCGCCCCTTCCGGCCCAGCGCCCACGGCCTGCACCTTCCCGCGGTTCCTTCCTCCTCCCCGCCCCGCCCATCCTTCCTGCCATCCTTCCATCCACCTGGCTACAGCTGCATGAAAGCACCAACTCTATGCTGCCAGCTGTGACTTCTCCGCAGTGCACTGGGCAGAACGGGTGTGAAAAACAGGTGTGATGGCACAGCTCTGGGAGGCTGAGGCGGGAGGATTAACTTTTGGAGCTCAGCCTGGACAGTTAAGAAACTTAGCAAGACCCTAGCCAGGGCTGGGGGCATAGCTCAGTGGTTACAGCATTTGCCTATTAAGCTTAAGGCCTCAGGTTCAATTCTCCAGCACCACATAAATATCAGACAGGCCTAGGGCTGGAGCAACGACGCTGGTCAGAGCGCTGGCCTAGCAAGTGCAAGGCCCTGAGTTCGATTCCCCAGCACCACACATGCTGGGTGTGGGGGTGCACGCCTGTCATCCCAGTTCTCAGAAAGATGAGGCAGGACTGTCTTGTGCTCAGCCTGGGCTACAGAGCAAGACCCTGTCACCACAACTACAAGAAAACCCTGTCTTAAAATCAAAAATAAAAAGGACCAGGGGTCTCGCTGAGCGTGAGGGCCGGGGGCTCCTCACAGTACTGCAGAAGGAGAACGAAAAGGCAGCCAATGGCCAGGCTGCAATCCCTGCTCCCCAGGAGGGAGGTTTGAAGGTTCAAGATCAGTCTGAGGCATTTAGGGGGGCTGGAGAGAGACTCTGTCTCAAAGTAAAGTTTAAAAAAGCTAGGAGTGGGGTGGAGGAACGTCACAGCAGTTAAAGTGCTTGCCTGGCTGCCTGGAGTTCCATTCCCCAGCACCTAAAGGCGGCGTGGGAGGGCACGCCTGTAATCCCAGCTGAGGCAGGACTGCTGCGAGTCCAAGGCCAGCCTGGGCTGCAAAGTGAGACCCTGCCCTCCCCCCCCCCCAAAAAAAAAAAAAAAAGCTAGGGGTAGCTAGGTGTGGGAGCATAACTCAGGGGTTTAAGTACTTGCCTAGGAGTTTGTTTTCTGTTTTTTGAGAGAAGGTCTCACTCTGTAGCCCAACCTGGTCCTGAGCTCACTATGTAGCCCAGGCTGGCCTTAAACTCACAGCAATCCTCCTGCCTCAGCCTCCCAAGTTCTAGGATTACCGGAATGCACCACCACTCCCAGTTTATGTGGTGCTGGGGAATACGAACTCAGATACTCAGTGCTTGCTATATAAGGGCTTTAACCACTGAGCTATTCCTCCAGCTCCTGGCTTAGGATTTCATTCCTCAGCAACATATAAACTGGATGTTGTGGCGCACACCTGTAATCCTAGCACTTAGACGCTGAGGCAGAAAGACTCCCATGAGTTCAAGACCAGCCTGGGCTACAGGGCAAGTGCTTATCTCAAAAAAAAAAAAAAAGTTATGGATGTAGCTGGCTGAATAGAGCCAACATGAAGTGCCCCAGGGAAAGCCAGACTGTGCCTGCAGGCTCTGGTGGGCACATACACCAGCCACCTCTGCCCACTTCCCTGGCAACACCTGCTGCTATGGGTTTTTTTTTGTTTGTTTGTTTTTGCTTTTTCTTTGTGTACTGGAGGGAGAGCCCAGCGCCTTTCCTCCCAGCCTCACATCCAGCTCACTTTCTTTCTCTCTCTTTTTCTTTCTTTCTTTAGAGACAGGGTCTCACTATGTAGCCCAGGCTGGCCTCGAACTCAGAGCAATCCTCCTGCCTCAGCCTCCCAAATACTGAGATCACAGGTGTGTGCCACCACGCCCGGTTTGGGTGGCACTGGGGAATCGGACTCTGGGCCTTGTTCTTGCTAGGCAAGCGTTTCAACTGCTGAGTTACTCCCCAGCTTCTTATTATCTATTTTTTGGAGGGGTCTTATTTTTGGTTTCGGTACTGGGTATTGAACCCAGATCCTTGAGCGCTCCAGACAGCATTCTGTGGCCGAGCTATGTCCTCAGCCCTTACTTTTGATTTTGAAATAGGGTCTCACTCAGTCATTACATTGCCCGGGCTGGGCTGGGCTAAAATTTGTGACCCTCCTGCTTCAGCCTCCCAGAAGGCTGGGATGACACGCCTGTGCCACCGGTGGCCGTGAGCCTTCCGAGTTATTCAAGCAGCTACTCACCCCTCCTTCTGGTGGTGAGGCGGCCTCTTCTTGCATGGTTTTAATTTGCATTCTCCTGGGTGACTCACGACCTGGAAGGTTGGGGTATTTTTTCTTTTGTTCGGTTTGCACTGGGGATGGAGTCCAGGGCCCTTACCCGAACTGTACGCCCAGCCGGCACCTTACTTCTGATTCTGAGACAGGGTCTCCCTAAGTCACTCAGCTGGCCAGGCTGGGCTTGCAATCCTCCTGCTTCAGCCTCCCAGAGCACTGGGATGGCTGCCACGCCCGGCTACCCAGGTGGCCTTTTATGTCCCTTGTCCTCGAGTGCTCTGAGTCCCTGCTCTGTCCCCGGCCCTCATTTTGCCTTCCCTTCCCACCCATATGCTCGGGCAATGTTTCCTGCGCACGAACAATCCAGTTCCTCCCTGGTGAACAGTTCTGGTGTGACGCCTGATCATCCAAGAGGCCTGTGAGGTGGAGGGTGGCGTGTGCTGCCAGCCACGCCCCTGGGAGACAGAACTGGGGTGCAACACAGCCAGGCGGTCAGACTCTTAAAAGGCCCAGCCAACGGAGGGCCTGGTAGCACAGATCTGAATCCTAGCACTCTGGGAGGCTGAGGCAGGAGGATCCAAAGCTCCAGCCCAGCTTCGGCAACTTGGTGAGAATCTTTAAATTAAAAAAAAAATGAAAAAAGGCCTGGAGGTGTATAGATCAGTGTGAACACGCTGGGCTCCATCCCAGTACAAACAGAAAAAAGCTGGGATCTCCTGTGTGACAAAGGCCTTCCGAGTATCCCGCGCAGAATGACACACTGGCGCTCCGTCGGGCTGCGTCTGGGGTGCCCTCGGGCCAGTGGCTGGGCAGCGCAGGCCGGCAGCCGGTCTTGTACGGACTGGGCACCTCAGCTTCAGTCACACAGCAGCCACATATCTCTGGGCCCTGCCCAGGGCCTCTGAGCATCCCGTCCCTCCTCAGAACAACACAGATGCACGGGACTCAGGACTTGATGGGGCCATCGAGGCCCATAGGGGCCAACAGAGCAAGACTCTGTCTCAAAAAAAAAAAAAAAAAGGAAAGAGAGAAAGAAAGAAAATACATGCAGATATCAGAAATGTAGCTCAATGTGAAGGCCTTTGGTTCATCCCCAGTTCTGGGACAAAACCAGAAGATGGAGACCTGAGCACTGCTGGCCTCAGTGCCCCTGGCTAGGAGAGCCTGGTGACATCACGCGACAGCTGTCGCTTCTCCCTAGGACTTGGGAAGGTGGGCATACCGCCAGCGGCCCCAAAAGAAGCCACGATGCCAGGGGACGCCCCTTCTGGTCACTCTGGGTCATCATGGGACAATCCAGGGGAGTCGGGACACCACAGCCGTGTCCCCAGGGGGCAGGACGTGGAAGGCGGGGAAGTCCCTTGTGTCCCCAGGAGCTGGCCCAGAGCCAAGCAAAGACATTGGGGAGTCCGGGCAGCTGGGCCATGACAGGTCCCCCGGGCCAGCTCAGGTTTCTGGCAAGCAGAGCCATGCTGAGACTTCTGGACTTCCCGCTGCCAAGGGCCAGGTGACGCTGGGTGGATTAATTCCTTTTCCACTCCAGCCTCCGAGGCCACAGCCAGAACCCCGGGTGTGCAGCTCTGGCAGGACACTGCCCACTGGCCACACTGAGACTCAGTTTCAGACCACCAGGCCTGGCTTGGGCTGTGTTATAAAATTGACTGCAGTGGGCTGGAGGAATAGCACCGTGGATAGAGCACTTGCTTAGCTGAGGTCAACTCCCCACCACCCCATAAACCAGACACAGTGGCACACACTTGGAATCCCAGTCCTCAGGAGGCTGAGACAAGAGGATTGCTGTAAATTTGAAGCCAGCCTGGGATGCACAGTGAGTCCAGGACAAGCCAGGACCACAGAAGGAGACTCTGTCAAGGCGGAGGGGTGGAAATTGGTATATTTATATACTGCATCTTGATCATTAAAATAAAAAATTAGGTCTGGAGGAATGGCTCAGCTAGCGATTGCTAAGTCAAGCGCTCAGTACCCGAATTCGATTCCCCAGCACCACACAAGCCGGGCGTGGTGGCACACACCTGTAATCCCAGCACTTGGGTGGCTGAGGCAGGTGGATTGCTGTGAGTCCAAGGCCAGCCTGGGCTCCAGAGTGAGTTCAGGACCAGCCTGGGCTGCGGAGTGAGACTCTGCCTCAAACAGGAAGCAAACAAGCTGAAACACAAAAAGTGGGCTGGAGACTTTACTCAGTGCAAGGACCTTGGCTTTAACCCATAGTAACGGAAGAGACAAAAAGGAGAGAGAAAAACAGGAGAATGAGAGAACGAAGGAGAAGAGAAAAGAAAGAGGGAGACCCCTGCTTGCTGGCGGGAGAACCCCGGAGATCCCTGCTGCCAGGGGCGGGTGTGGCCAGCTATGGGCGTGGCCCTGGCAGGGAAGGCCCGGCCAGCTGAGCCCAGGCTGGGCGTGAGTCAGCTTGACCGCCCCTGCACCTTCCTGCACCTCTGCCCCCCCCCCCCCCCCCCCCCCCCCCCCCCCCCCCCCCCCCCCCCCCCCCCCCCCCCCCCCCCCCCGCTTCCTCCCTGGGTGCCCATCTCCCTGGCAGCATTGCTGAGCTGCGCCAGGCCAGAAGGGGTGAGCCCTCAGGCCGCCCACCTTGCCCAGTCCCTTCTCACAGCTCCCTGTTGGCCACCTGGCAGGTGTCCCATACTCTTCTTTGGCCCCGGGCCACCCAGACACAGGCTGAGTCCTCTGCCCGGGGTGTCACTCACCACCCCAACCCCAAGTTGGTCCAACCTGCTGTCCTGCTTCTCAGGCCTTTGTCTGGATGACCAGAAAAAGCCCAGAGTCTCCAGGGCTGCCTTGGCTTCAAGGTGACCTTGGGCAGGTTGCCACCCATGTCAGGCTAAATTATTTTCCCCCTCAGGTCTAGGCTTGAGCCCAGGGCCCTCTGAGCTGAGCTCTATCTTCAGCCATTTATTTATTTGAGACGGGGTCTCCCCTGCCGTACAGGCTGGTCAGGAACTCACGATGTAGCCTGGGCCTTGAATACACAGCAATCCTCCCACTTCAGTCTCCCAGTGTTGGGATTACAGGTGTGTACTACCATGCCCAGTTTATGTGGTGCTGGGGAATAGAACTCAGGGCCTTGTGCTTACCACTGGGGTAGACCCCGCCCCCCAGCCCATTTTTATTAATGTTTTTGCTTATTGATACAGGTTCTCCCCCCACAGTCCAGGCTGGTGCTGACCTCACTCTGTAGCCCAGACTGACCTCAAACACAGGGCAATCCTGCCCCAACCTTCACTGCCCCCGGTGTATGTGACGCTGGGGAATTGAACACAGGGCCTTGCAGTTGCCGGACAAATGCTCTAACTGCTATGCTATTCCCTCAGCCTCTCCAGACCGTTTTTAGTTTTGATGTTGAGACAGCGTCTCAGTAAGATGCCCAGACCGTGGTGGAACTTGGAATCCCCCGCCTCAGCCTCCTAAGGTACTGGTAAGCAGGCCCAGGTCATGAGGGGATGCCCGCCCCTGCGTCCCACACCCCAGGCTGCACAGGAGGGCCTTTGGGCCTGCAGGACCTGCTCCCCCACAGTACTATGGATCTGTGGGCTGCCTCAGTTTCCCTCTAGGGAAGGAGACAGCAGAAGCGGGAAAGGTGGCACGACAGGGTCCCTTGAGTGTGCAGGGAGATGCCCTGGGTTTGTGTGTCAGAATAATTCAGTGGAACACAGTGGGGGAGGGGGGGAGGGGACTCCCCAGAAGGCCAAGGTGTCACCAGTTACCCTGGGGACCAGGGACACAGGGTAGTTTCTAAGGATTTTTCAAAACTCTCCCAAGAAATGTCAGCAGGTCCCCGTTCCTCCGGGGCAGGGATCTCCCTTAGCAGGGAAAGGCCAGGACAGTGGAGCCCAGGAGGCCGCCTGGGAGAGGCTGCGCCGGCCTCTCTGTCATTCCAGCACTCTGGGAGGCTGAGACGGGAGGGTGGCAAGTCCCAGCCCAGCCTGGGCGTCTTAGAGACCTAAGGAGATGCTGTCTCAAAATCAGAACTGAAACACGGGCTCGGGTAGAGCTCAGCGCGAAGGCCCGAGGCCTGATTCCTGGTCCTACAGGGAACAAATAAATTTAAAAAATTTTAAAAAGTAGAGGGGGGATGTAGTTCAGCACAGAGGCTCAGGGCTGCGTCTCTAGTACCCCACCCCCACAGGCACACAGAAGAAATACGTGGGCTGGTGAGTGCCCTGGGGTCAGATCCAGCGTGGCGGTGGTCCTGACGGATCTGCTCTGGAGGCCAGGTCCCCCAGGCCTGCTCCTGGGGGTGCCCAGGTTCACCCACAGCTGCCAGCTGGACTGTCCGGGCCTCAAGAGATACTTTCCTTTTCGTGTTAAGGAGCTAGGTGGGGCTAGGAATTCAGCCCTCCAAGCAGCCTTTGGACCCGATCCCTGGGGACATTCCAAGGGACACTTAACTTAGGGAGGGGCAGTGTGAGGCCCCAGGCTGGGCCACAGCTCAGGGGCCCTAAACATGACATCTTTGCAGGGCAATTCAGGCTCTGTGCCTTTTAAGTCCTGCCTCCGTTTCCTTATTTGTAAAAAGAGGTGTGTTAGCCCAGTCCCTCAGTACAGTACAGGCCTGCGATCCCAGCGTTGGGAGAGGCTGAGGCAGGAATGTGGCACATTTAGGCCCACCTCAGGCAGTCTGGCAGCTTAGTGGGACCCTGTCTCAAAATCAGAACTAAAAAATGGGTTAGGGATGTGGCTGTGTGTGAAGGCCTCGGGCTTGATCCCCAGTTCTGGAAAAATAAAGAATAAAAAAAATCCGTGTTTCTGGGATGTTTCAGGCTCTCCCTCATTCTCTCCTTGCTCATTCAGCTAGTGCCCGATGCGGGCAGCAGGAAGGGACCCTGCCCAGGCCAGGGCCTTCTCCGCCTCCGATGAGCAGGCCTTGGGACCCGCTGGCCGGGATGGGGCTCCCCTATCTAGAGCGAGGTAGTTTCTGGGAGGGCGGCCAGGGAGTAGACAGTGAATGGTCCTTACCTAGCAAGGACCCAGCCCTGAGTTCCATTCCCCAGCACCACAGAAAGCTCGTTCGTGCCAGTAATCCCAGCCATCCGAAGGCTGAGATAGGAGGATTGCCGTGAGTCCAAGGCCAGCCTGGGATACAGAGTGAGTTCAGGACCAGCCTGGGCTACACAGTGAGACTGTTTCAAAAAAAAAAAGGAAGAAAAAGCCTGAGGATGTGGCACAATGCGAACTCCCTAGGTTCTATCCCCAGCACTGGCCCCCACATCCCTGCCTGGAGGTGGGGGAACCCCAGCAGCAGGGGCTAACAGGAAAAAGCACCAGCCTGCAGGTGGTGTCCCGCCACAGGCTGGGCCTGCAGCCACAGCTCCCAGAGTGCCCCCAGAACAAAGTTCCCTAGCAGGGGCTGCTCACTTCCCCTCCCGCCCTTCCCCCCTCCCTCCTCTTCCTCTTTCCCTGGTCCCGGCCGGCTCCCCGGCCCCACCCCAGGCGCCCAGCCCCGCTCTCCCACTCCCTACAATCCACCATCTTTTTTTGAGACAGGGTCTTGCTCTGTAGTCTGGGCTGGTCCTGAACTCACTGTGGAGCCCAGACTGGCCACAGATCCACAGCAATCCTCCTGCCTCAGCCTCCCAAGGGCTGGGGGAACCAGATCCCCGCCTTGCATTTCCTAGGCAAGGTCGCTCACCACTGAACTATACACCCCAGCCCAACGCCATCTTCTCAGGGCTTTTTAGGCAAGTGCTTTAATACCTGAGCTCCTCCAGCAAGTCATCCCCCCCCCCCTTAAAAATCAGTACTGGGGACTGAACCCAGGGCCTTTGCACTAAGTTATATCCCCAGTCCTTTTTTTAATTTTCAGACAGAATATTGCTGAATCTCTCAGTTGCCCATACTGGATTGGAAGTGGGGATCTTCCTGCCTCAGCTTCCTAGCGTGCTGGGGTTGGAGCCTGCCTCATCAGGGCTGGCCTGCAGATCCTGAGGCTGAGAACACTTTAGTAGTCACTTACTTCTCCCACATGGCAGAGTTCAGAGTCTGTGAGGGCAGTGGAGACCCTGGAAAGGCTTGCAGTGGGGTGGGGGGAGCTGGGTGATACATTTCAGCCCACTATCAGGGTGTTGTCTGAAGAGGGGAGGAAGGTATAGGGTGCAGATGCAGTCCCCAGAGCCTTCTGGAATGGGTTTTGCAGGATGCCCAGGAGAGAACCAGGAAATGGCTGTCGCAGATAGAGGGACCCACAAAGCAGGCAGGAAGGGCCAGGATTGTCCCAGCCACAGAGGTCGGGTGGGGCTGGTGGCAGCCGCTGGCTGCTGCTTGAGAGGACACGAAGTGGCAGTGCAGGTCCTGCCTGGAGATCAGGTCTGCTCTACCCCAGGTCGCTCCGGGACCCACCCCCGGCTCTGCCTCCTCCCATCGCCCTGGTGGGCGGCATTCTCTCCCAGAACCCCACTGGGGGTCTGGGGACAAGGGCTGCTCTCAGCAGCAGGAGCCAAGGGCCACCGCCCCCGTCACACCCACCAGCCTACGGTAGGGATGTCAGGCCCAGCGGCAGCTGGCAAAGTGCCCGTGACTGAGAGATACCAGGCCAGGGGCAGGGCAGTCCCATCCCCAGGAGGCAGGGAGTGGACAGGCTGAGAAAGTTCACCCAGCCCGGGTGGTGGCACCAGCTTCTCCGAGCTTGGTGGCTCTGTGGGAATGTTAGAGTGGCACTGAGCAGGGGTCGCTGTGAGGTGCTGGGGCTGGGTGCTCCCTACTGGCCAGCTTTGTTTTTATTTTATTTAATTTTTGGTACTTTACATCGAGCTACACCTCCAGTGCATTTTAATTTTTTAATTTATTTTTGTGAGACAGGCTCTCACGCTGCAGCCCAGGCGGGTCCTGAACTCACTAATGGAGCCCATACTAAGCCTCGAACTCAGGGCAATCCTCTTGCCTTGGCCTCCCGGGTGCTGGGATTAAGGTCTGTGCCTCTCTGCTCGGTTCCTTTTTTGATTTTCTAGACAGGGTCTGGGGAAGTTGCCTAATTTCCCCGGCTGGGCTTGAAATCACCATCCTCCTGCCTCAGCCTCCAGTGTGCTGGGGTTCCAGGTCTGTGTCATCAGGTCAACTCAGCTGTGACTCCCGTGAAGTACTCTTTCCCCCAGCCGGATCAAGCCTGCCTTCCCCGGCCGGGTCCCATATCCATATATGGGCTGCCTCTTCCCGAGGTCCACACGCCCTCACTGCAGACCCACTGTGCGCAGCAATGCCCTGGGCCGGTCCAGGGGCCTCACCCGGACCCCTTCCATTTGCCTTCCTGTGAAAACACAGATTCTTGTCACCCTCTGCCAGTTCCCCTAGCCTGAGCCTGACACCATGGTCCTGCCCCGGTGTGGGCTACTTCCTCTGCCGGGCACCGTGGTGGGGGCCGAGGCTTGCCTGATCCTTGGGGGACAGTCCCCGGGAGAGAAAGGGGACAGGAGGGTCTTCTCAGCCCCTTCCCCGGCTGTGTCTGGCGTGTGCTGCTCCTTGGCGTCCCTAGCAGCCCCGCACCGTCCTGGAAGACAATTCTGTTGTGGCTATACCTGGCAGATCAGGGATGGTGGGTCCAGGCCCGGCACTGTGGCACCAGCCCAGTCTGGGCAGCTGCCCGCTCCGGGGCTAACGGCTCAGGCTTGGGCGGGTGCGATCCACAGCCCTCGGAGCAAGCCGGGTGCCCAGAAAACGTCCTAGCTCTCCAGAGCAGTGTTCCAGGCCGGCTGCGGGGGTCCCCGGGAGCTCTCCCCCCATGTCCCTGGGCCTGTCCGCCCGGGAGGACTGCCCTGAGATTCCTGACTGGCCAGCCCCCATGTCTCCTCCACCCAGGGTCTAGCCAAGTGACAGCCCACCCTGCCACACGCTCTGCAAATGAAGCTGAAGGTTCCCAGCCCGGGCCTCGGGACAGGGACCTGCTGCTGCCAGGGGGGCAGTGCCTCCCTGGCCAGCCTGTGCCACCCTGACACTCCTCCTAAAGTAGCCATGGCAACCGGGACTTTCCCGCCCCCCCAGCATCCGCGCAGACCCTCGCCCACCTGGGCGCACAGTCCTCGCGCGACATCCACACCCAGGGGGTCCTGGGGTGCGTGGGGACACAGACAGGCAGGAAGATTCCAGGCCTGTGCACGCGTGGGCCCAGAGCCGAAACTGTCCAGTGGGGCGGGAGCCGCGAGCACGCCTCGGGGCCCTCAAGGTCCCAGCACCCACGGGTGACCAACACCACAACTCTTCACCTTCTTCCTCAATCTCGTTCTCTCTCCCTTTTCGTTCTTTTTTTTTTTTTTTTTTTTTTTTTTGCAAAAGGAGGGGAGAGGGGTAAAAAATGCTGCACTGTGCGCGAGGCCGGTGAGTGAGCGGCGCGCGGCCAATCAGCGCGCGCCGTTCCGAAAGTTGCCTTTTATGGCTCGAGCTCTCTCAGTGGCGCCCTATAAAACCCGGCGGCGCGGCGCGCTGCCACTGCCGAGACCGCGTCCGCCCCGCGACCACAGGCTGCTCGCCTCTGCCTCTTCCGCTGCAGGTCCACACCCGCCACCCAGGTAAGGCCTGGCTGCAGCCGGCTTAAGTCCCCGTTGTGGCCCGGTCCCGAGCGGGCGCGCCGATCGGCGTGGACACTCGCAGAGCCGGCGGGCCCGGTGGAGATGCGGAGTCCGTCGGGCTGCGAAGTGGACACTTGAGGGAGCCGCTTAGGTCGCGGTGCGGATGCAGCGGAGAGGCTGCCGCTGCGATCGCGGCGTGGACGCTTGGGAGGGCCGCTGCGATCGCGGTGGGGGCTCTCGGGAGGGCGTCCGGGGCCGCCGTGTGGACGCTTGTAGAGACATTCGGCTTGAAGGTGGCGGCTGCGCCCTAGCCCCGTGCGGGGGGCCCCGGCGCTGGGTTCGGGTGTTGCCGCAGGCGCCCAGATGGCCGACGCGTCTTTGTCCGTGTCGCCCGCTTGCACAACGGGGCGGACTTGGCGAGGCCGGTAGGCGCTGGTGGGGGGCTGGGGCGCTGGGGCGCTGGGGCTGCTGCGCGTGCGCGCTGAGACGCCGGGGTGCTACTGCGCGTGCGCGCTGAGATGCCGGGGCGTCGCGTCCCGGACTGGAGCAAGAGCGGACCGGCGGCCGGAAGGGGTGGGGCTGCCGCTGTGCCAAGGCGCATGCGCGCTTCCGGGTGGGGCCGCGCTGTGCGTTCGCGCGCCCGCCCGCTTTCTGGGCGCAGTTTGAACGGGGCGGAGGCGGGGCCTCGGCGGGGAGGGGCGGGGGCCTGGCTTCCTGCCGCGCGTCGCGGCCCGCCTCCGACCAGCGTTTGCCTTTTATGGTAATAATGCGGCCGGCCCGGCTTCCCTTTGTCCCCGCGCTGGGCGCGCGCTGGCGCCCCCTGGTGGCCCGAGGCCTGCGGCGCGCCGGAAGTGGACAGGGCGGGGGCGCCCGCGACCCCCAAAGTCACCTACCTGGCTGGCTCTCCCGTAGTTCGCCATGGATGACGACATCGCCGCGCTCGTTGTCGACAACGGCTCCGGCATGTGCAAGGCCGGCTTCGCAGGCGACGATGCTCCCCGCGCCGTCTTCCCTTCCATCGTGGGGCGTCCGAGGCACCAGGTAGGGTAGCCGGCGCCCCCGTGGGCCGTCGCGGGGCCACCGGGGTGGGGTGATGGGGCCGGTGCTGACGACCTCCCCTTCTCCACAGGGCGTCATGGTAGGCATGGGTCAGAAAGACTCCTACGTGGGTGACGAAGCCCAGAGCAAGAGAGGCATCCTGACCCTGAAGTACCCCATCGAGCACGGTATTGTCACCAACTGGGACGACATGGAGAAGATCTGGCACCACACCTTCTACAATGAGCTTCGCGTGGCCCCCGAGGAGCACCCCGTGCTGCTCACCGAGGCTCCCCTGAACCCCAAGGCCAATCGTGAGAAGATGACCCAGGTCAGTGGCCCGCCGCCTTCCTCGGGGCGCGCGTCCCCGTCCCTGCCCGCGCCTTTCTCACTCTCTCCTTCTGCCGTTCTCCTAGGACTCTCCTCTCTGACCTGAGTCTCCTTTGGAACTTGAGGGTTCTATTCGCTCTCTCCCAGACGAGGTCTTTTCTTGCGTTTGCCTTCCCGACTAGGTGTTAGAGATAGTAGTGTGGGCGCAGGTACTAACACGGGCGCGTGTGACGGAGCCCGCGGGGCTGTGTCAAGTGGTCTTGGCGTGTGGAGTGAGTAGGCGCACAGTAGGGCTGAGCAGAACCCCGGCGCACACTTGCTGTTCTCCTGCACTCTGCATGTCCCCGCACTGGCCTGGTGTTGCCACTGGCGGCTTCCCAGGCGTGACCTGCTCGTTTCCGCACACAGATCATGTTCGAGACCTTCAACACCCCAGCCATGTACGTGGCCATCCAGGCTGTGCTGTCCCTGTATGCCTCTGGGCGCACCACTGGCATCGTGATGGACTCCGGTGACGGGGTCACGCACACGGTGCCCATCTATGAGGGCTACGCCCTCCCCCACGCCATCCTGCGTCTGGACCTGGCGGGCCGGGACCTGACCGACTACCTCATGAAGATCCTCACGGAGCGCGGCTACAGTTTCACCACCACGGCCGAGCGGGAGATCGTGCGCGACATCAAGGAGAAGCTGTGCTACGTCGCCCTGGACTTTGAGCAGGAGATGGCCACCGCCGCGTCCTCGTCCTCCCTGGAGAAGAGCTACGAGCTGCCCGACGGGCAGGTGATCACCATCGGGAACGAGCGGTTCCGCTGCCCCGAGGCGCTCTTCCAACCCTCCTTCCTCGGTGAGTTGGGGCTGCTGTCTCTACAGCACTGTCGCTTTAGGGTCCACAGTGCAGCCCAGCCTCAACTCCATCCGTTCCATTCTTCCCCCCAGGCATGGAATCCTGTGGCATCCACGAAACTACCTTCAATTCCATCATGAAGTGCGACGTGGACATCCGCAAGGACCTGTATGCCAACACAGTGCTGTCGGGTGGCACCACCATGTATCCTGGCATCGCTGACCGGATGCAGAAGGAGATCACAGCCCTGGCACCCAGCACCATGAAGATCAAGGTGCGTGGCCCCTCGGGAGGGAAGGGGGGGGTCAAGAATAGCCACTCCATGTGGCCCTGCTGCTCACCCCGCACCCTTCCTTCTGCAGATCATTGCCCCCCCAGAGCGCAAGTACTCCGTGTGGATCGGCGGTTCCATCCTGGCCTCGCTGTCCACCTTCCAGCAGATGTGGATTAGCAAGCAGGAGTACGATGAGTCCGGCCCGTCCATCGTGCACCGCAAGTGCTTCTAGGCGGACTGTTCCTCAGCTGCGTTCCACCCTTTCTCGACAAACCTAACCTGCGCGCAGAAAACGAGATGAGATTGGCATGGCTTTATTTGTTTTTTTTTTTAATTTTTTGGTTTTGTTGTTTTGGCGCTTTTGACTCAGGATTTAAAAACTGGAACGGTGAAGGTGACAGTCGGAGCGAGCACCCCCAAAGTTCTACAATGTGGCCGAGGACTTTGATTGTACTTTTTTTTAAAAATCATTCCAAACATCGTGAAATGCATTGTTACATTACAGGAAGTCCCTTGTCCTCCCAAAAGCCACCCCACTTACCCCTCAGCGAGGAGGCCCCGGTCCTTGCCCGAGTCCAAGCAAGGGAGGCCACAGCATCGCTTTTGTGTAAATTATGTAATGCAGAATTTTTTTAATCTTCGCCTTAAATACTTTTTTATTTCATTTTATTTTGGTCAGCTACCACGGCCCCCTTTTTTTGTCCCCCAACTTGATGTATGAAGGCTTTTGGTCTCCCTGGGAGTGGGAGGAGGTGCAGAGGCAGCCGGGGCTTCCTTGTACACTGACTTGAGACCAGTTCAATAAAAGTGCACACCTTAGAGGCATGGCTTGGTGGTATTCTTGGGTGAGTGGGCATGGGCTGGTGCCAGGGGAGCCAGGTGCCACCAGGCCCTGCTTGAAAGTGGGTGTGGGCTTGAGTCTGTCACCTGACATGGTCAGTCTTAGGTTTGAGGTCTTTGAGTTTCCTGGCTCTTAAACATATCTGGGGACATGAATTCCCTGGGTCTGACGCTTGGCAACTGCCTAAACTCACGAATTTGTGATCTGGGTTTGTGATCCTTTAAGAGGCTGGGAAGCTGGGCCCCATGCAGGTGATAGGACTGTGATCCCAGTGCCCTGGCAGGCTGCCTTAGACCCTGTTTTCAAAGTTAAAAGATTCCGGGAGCCAGGCCTGGGCAGGCTTCCAACCCAGGTGTCTGAGGTTGGCTGAGGTAGGATCACAGATTGAATCTCAGCCCGAGCAACTCTCAGTCAAACCTTAGAAGTGAGCTAGAGATGTGTACTCATGGACTGCAGAGTAAGACTGACGGGCTGGGGAGGATTCTGGCTCATAACGCTGAACACCCTAGGCTTCAGCTTCAGTGTGGCCATAATTTAAGAAAAAAAGGGCTGGGAATGACAAAAGCCCTGGGCTGACAGCCCGTTGCCACTAGGTATAGGAGAGCCACCCTATGCTGCAGGGTGACTTGTCTGCTTTGCCATACGGGCACACCCTGACCCAGGTGGGGTTCCTGGGCCAAAGTGCTCTTACTCCTTCGTTTCTTGGGGTGGTGCTCCTGCCCTGGGAGAACCTGAGACCCTGGTTTCCGATTCTGTCTTGGTATTAAAGGAGGGGACCTGCCAGTGTCCTTGAGGTTAACTAAAGTCCAGGCCCTGTCCTGCCTCCTGGAGTTCCAGCAGGGTTTTGCTGGGTCCCCAGCTGCCCCTTTGCATGAGCAAGGAGGGAGATAAGTTTCCTGGGGTGCCCTCCCTTAGACCCCCATTCCGGTCTTCCCAGGGAATCCCTGGATGGCTTGTTACCTGTACCCAGCTGCTGTGGCACACAATCTGAGAGACAAGTGAGGGAGAGCCCTCTGGGACACTGCTTTCTGTCCTGGGCTACTTTGAACGTTACTGAGTGCCAGCTCTATGCTGGTTACTGAAGTGACCTGAAGAAAGATCTGCCCTAGACAATACGTCACCTGGAACGGCCATCCGCCATCCTGTGCCAGACACGGGGTGCAATGGAGAACAAGCCAGATCTACCTCCCCACCCTCGCGGGACACCCCATAACAGGCAAGACCTCAAAAGCGAAGAGAATATGCAGGCTGGGGGGAGCTATGCAGGCTGCGGGGGAGCGCAGAGACAGGACTAGGGGTGGCAAGTGCTCAGGTGTCCCTCCCACATGGGTTTCCCAGGGGGGAACAAACAGCTGTACCTCAGTAAAGCACACAGATTTAATTTAGAGAGAGGGTCTCGCTGTGGTAGGCTGCGCTGACCTCAAACTCACAGTCCTGCCTCAACTTCCTGAGGGTGTAGATTATAGGTGTAGACCACCACGCCCAGCAGAGATACAGATTTTAAAAATAGTTTTGGTATTGGGGATCTAATCCAGCCTTCATGCTTAGCTACATCTCCAGTCCTTTTTTTTTTTTTTTTTTTTGAGACAGGGTCTCCCTCTGTAGTCCAGGTTGGCCCTAAACTCAGTATGGAGCTCAAAATGGCCTCGAACTCAAGCAATCTTCCTGCCTCAGCCTCAGCACTGACATTATGGACATAGACAACCTACCTCCTCACTCAGCCCCCAGCCTATTTTTTAGTTTCAGTTTTGAGACAGGGTCTTGCTAAGTCACTAAATTGCATAGGTTGGGTTTGAATTTGCAACCTTCCTTTTTCAGCCTCCTAGAGTGCTAGGACTACAGGCCTATACCACTGGGTCTGGACCCTCACCCATTTATTATTATGTGACGGGAGAGTGACCCCAGGACCTTCACACTTGAGCCACATTCCCCTGCTTTCACACAGGGTCTCGCCAAGTTATAAACTGGCCAGGCTGGGCTTGAACTTGCAATCCTCCTGCCTTGGCTTCCTACAGTGCAGAGAGTACAGACTTGTGCCATCAGGCACAGTTCAGAATTTTTAAAAGCAACTGTTTCTGCCTTTTTTGGTTGAAAAAAAGCAAAGAATCTTAGAACCCTGCGGGCAAGTGGGTGGGGAGATTTCCCCAGAAGGCTTCCTGGGGGGGGGGGGGTACTCGAGGCGGCTTTGAAGGCCAGAGGACAGGGACCTGGGCAGGTGGCGTCAGACAGAGGCCTGGATCGACTGGGGACGGACACCAGGTGATGAGACGACCTCTGGAGCAGAATGGGACATGGGCTGGCTGGGGACACACATGGGTCATCAGATATCTCACCTGTGCGTCCTTCGGCCGTCACGTCGTCATTCAAGTCCCCCTTTGAGCAGCGGACACATCAGTAGGGACCGAGAGGAGGGCGGCGGCCAGGGCAGGTGCTTCATCCATCTTTGCCTTTAAAGGCAGCGGAAGTGCAGCCTGGCCGGACTGGGCTCCGGAGCCCTGCGGCCCCACCCCTGCCCTGGGCCGGCAGCCCGGCCGGCGGGAGTTCAGTGTCTCCGGAACTGACGGAGCTTGGGCTCTCCTTCGCTCTTTTTTTTCTTCCAGGACTAGAGACTGAACCAGGTTTTTAAAACTTTTTTCATTTATCTTGAGACAGGGTTAGTCGTCCAGGCTGAGGTTGAACTTGAGTCTCAGCCTCCCGGAATTCTGGAATTTCCGATATGCAGGACCCCGCCCAGCCCAGATCCAGGTGTTCTAAGGGGTAGAATGGCCCCGTGGTGGCGTGACCCTTGGACCCACTTTACAGCTTGAAAGACTGTGGCCCGGAGAGGCCGTGTGCCTGGGCCCCGGGTCCCATCTTGTCCCCAGAAAAATGGAGCCTTTGTTCCGGCAGAGCCAGGACCTCGGGACCAGTAACCCAACCCACTGCAGTGTGTAGCTTGGTGCCCCCTAGGAGGCCCCTGCTCCCCAACCTCCCACCCTGCCATCCCATGGTGCTTTTCTTCTTTTGAAACAGGGTCTCACTCTGCGGCCCAGGCTGGTCCTGAACTCACTGTGGAGCCCAGGCTGGCCTCGGACTCACAGCAGTCCTCCTGTCTCAGCCTTCCAAGTGCTGGGATGACAGGCGTGCGCCACCAGGCCCAGCTTATGTGGTGCTGGGGAATCGGACTAGGGTACTTAGCTCTTGCCTTAGCACTTGCTAGACAAGCGCTTTAGCCGCTGAGCCATTCCTCCAGCCCTACCCCTCCAAATTTTTTTTTTTAAATCAGCATTTTTACAGTACTTTTAGGATCAGAGCAGGACTGCAGGGAAAGTACAGAGCTCCCACGCTTGCTCTGTCCTCACAGTCCCAGGGCCACCCCCACTGTCAACATTAGCCACCCCTGAGGCGCCATGGACGCATCAACCCAGAGTCTGGGGCGTCCCCTAGCCCCCTTCCCCCCTTTTCTTGTTATTCTGAAACAGGATTTTACTAAATCACCGAATTGTACAGACTGGGCTGAAAGTTCAGATTCTCCAGCCTCAGCCTCCTGAGTGCTGGGGTTAGGCGTGTGCGCCACCACGTCTGTTGTATGTCATACCAGGGAGTGAAACCCAGGGCCTTGGCACTTGCTAGGCAAGCACCCTAACTGCCCAGCATGCCCCCAGCCCCCATACATCCTTCTAATGCAAATAATTTCTTCACCCCCTCTTCCCCACAAACCTTTTTTTCTGTGCTCAGGTCTGAACTCAGCCTTAGACATGCTAAGCAAGTGGCCTACCACTGAGCTGCACCCCAGCCTCTGAAATTGGCGGGGGAGGGACGGGCAAAGGAAGCAGGAAGCACGGCCTCCACGCAGACCAGCATCACCAGCCTGTCACCATTTTCATTTTGTTTTTTAGGTTTTTTTTTTTTTTTTTTTGAGACAAGGTCTGGCTTTGTAGCCCAGGCTGGCCTTGGACTGACTCGGGCAATCCTCCTGCCTCAGCCTCCCAAACACTGGGATTACAGGCCAGCACCACCACACCCAGCTCATGTAGGGATCAAACCCACAGTAATGTTCTTGCTAGGCAGGTACTTTAATGGCTCCACCATTTCTCCAGCCTATATATATATAATTTTTTGGGGGGGGCAGGGACTTGCTCTGTAGTCCAGCCTGGTCCTGAACTCACTATGTAACCCAGGCTGGCCTCAAACACACGACAATTCTCCTGCCTCAGCCTCCTGAGTGCTGGGACACAGGCCTGTGCCACAACTCCTGGCTTTGGTTTTGATTTTGAAACAAAGTCTCCTTAAATCACTAAATTGCCCAGACTGGGCTCCAGTTTGCAATCCTCCTGCCTTGGCCTCCCACAGTGGGGGAGGAGGGGATTACAGGCCGGCTAGAATTGGCTCCCTCGAAGTGGGAGGGGGGGTGTGGGGTGTGGGGGGTGTGGGGGGTTGGGGAGGTAGGGGTGGGGTGGGGTGGGGGTGGGGGGTGCACCGTCAAGATTTGTGACGCCCCAGGGCTCCTTCCCAGCGCTGCCTCAGCTTCTGCGGGTGGAGTCGCCCTGTCCTGGCCCCTGGGGACAGCACCGCCATTTATCCGTTGCAGATTAGGCCACCAGGACCTTCTCCAGAACCAACACCAATCTCCTGGGGACAGGAAACAAGCAAATGACCCACAGTGAAAGCCACAGCAGGGCCAGATGGCCTGGGGCAAGGAGCTTGGAGAACAGCCCCAGGGAAGCAGCTTGCTGGGGAAGGTGACATTCCAGTTAGCACGGGAGCCCAGGACTTCCTGGAGTAAAGCACTGTTTCTAAGGAGGCCGCGTGGGGCATTCCCAGTGGCTGCTCAAGACCCTGGGTGCTGTTCCACCATCACAGGGCCTGGGGGGCAGGAGGAGCCAAAGAACTGCACTTACCTCGCCAAGGGAAGGCCCCGGTTCAGATCCCCATGAGTTGGAGGCCAGCCTGGGCTACAGAGTGAGACCCTGACTCAAAAAATTTTATTTTTTTTGAGAAATAATATTGACAGATCACTCAGGTTGGCCATGGATTTGTGAGCTTCCTGCCTCACTCAGCCTCTGAAAGTGTTGGAATTACAGGTGTGTGCCTGGCTTCTTTTTTGTGAGATGGGGTCAGGACACTGGAAGGCTAAGGCAGGAGGATTGCAAGTTCAAGTCCAGCCTGAGAAACTCAGAAATTTAGCAAGACCCTGTCCCAAATTTAAGATAGGAAAAAAAAGGTTGAGATTTAGCTCAGTGTAGCAGCCTTGGACTTGATCCCCATACCACACACACACGAAAACAGAAGGACATTGCCCAGTTCTAGTTCTAGAACCCTGATAGATACCCAGAAGTGACCAGTTACTGCCCTAGGCCCAGGGAAGGCAGAGCCTCAGAGACAACCACAATGGGTCACACGGCCACCTGCAAGAGCTGCCGGCTACAGCAGATCCTTCCTCTCCTAATACGAACTGAACTGTCCCCTCAGGCGGGCATGGCCCTCCTAGGACCTCAGATTTGCCAGGGTTTTATTTACTTATTATTATTTTTTTCTTTTGAGACAGGGTCTCACCCCGCTGCCCAGGCTGGTCCTGAACTCACTGGTGCAGCCCAGGCTGGCCTCAACCAGCAATTCTCCTGCCTCAGCCTTCCGATGGCTGGGATTAGAGGTGTGCACCATCACGCCCAGCTTTATGTAGTGCTGGGGAATTGAACTCAGGGCCTTCCGCTTGCAATGCAAGTGCTTTAACTGCTGTGCCATTCCCCCAGCCCCAGTTTATTCATTTCTTGAGACAGGGTCGCGCGCTCTGTAGACCAGATTGGCCTCAAACAGCAATCCTCCTGCCGCAGCCTCCTGAGTGCTGGGATTACAGGCGTGCGCCACCTTTTCTAGTTTATGTGCGGCTTGGGAATCAAACTCAGAGGCTTGAGTTTGCCAGGCGAGCACTTTAACCACTGAGCTATTGCTTCAGCCCCGATTATGATTATCATTATTATGATTATTAATGAGACAGAGTCTCGCTCTGTAGCCCAAGATGCCCTCAAACTCAAGGCACTCCGGCTGCCTCAGCCACTCGAGGGCTGGGATTACAGTCGTGCGCCACCACGCCCAGCTTCTGCCAGATGGCTTGTGAACACAGCAGGCCGTGGAAACAGCAAATGCAAAGGCACGGCGGCGGGGACGCGCTGGGGTGACAGGAGAGGCGGCGAAAAGCGAGGGGCGCTGGGGAACAGGCTCAGAGACGAGGCGGAGCACTGACTCCAGCGCCCAGCCCTTACCCCGACGCGCCACACCCAACATGGCGGCTCCGCGGGCCCCGCCTGCGGGCTAGCGGAAGTGCGTGTCGGCGGGCGCCGGAAGTGACGACACAGCCCCGCCCCTGTCGCGGTGGAGCTGCAGACGTGCCGGCTTGGAGCATCCGTGGCGGGGCTGGAGGCGGCGGCGGGACTGCTGCACCGGCCGCGTGGCGCCGCCGCCTGCGACATGGCGGGCTCCGGAGAGGTACGACCCGCGTCTGTGATAGCTCCGCTCCGGCTTGGGCGGCGTGGGGCCCTCCGCTCCCGCGCCTGCCGCGTCCCCTCCCTCCCGGCCCCGGGGCGTGCTGCTCCCTGGTCCTCGCCCTCCCGGCCCGCCTCCCGTCCCGTCCCGACGCCGCCGTCCCTATCGCCGGGTGACCCCTCCCGTCCCTGCCCCTGGTCCCCGGGCCGCTCCCGGCTCTCGCGCTCCGCGTGGTCCTGAGCCTGGGCGCTGCGACCCTGCAGCTCGGTGCCCGCTTCCCTCTTCCCCGTACTCGGGATGGAGCCCGGGGCTTTGCACAGAGCTACACCTTTAGCCGGTTTTTTTTTTTTGACTTTGAGACAGGGTCTGGCTAAGTTGCTAAGTCGCCCAGGTTGGACTCAAACTTGTGATCCTCCTGCCTCAGCCTCCGAGGGTGGCGCGGTGACAGGCCTGTATCACCGGGCCGGCCCTTGCCCTGTTTTCTCGATCTGGAGGCACAGTTTGAGTCCAGTGCCTGTCTCTCAGGAGCCTGCTGGTGGTCTGATGGGATGGCAGCAGTGGGTGGGGGGAGAAGCCATTTCCCCTGGGAGCCTGGGCCTTATCCTGCAGGCCCTACCCAGCATGCTCCACACCCCCGAGCGCAACGGGGAATCCTGCAGCGTCCAGTAATAGGGTGCGTGGTGTTCCCTGAGGACCAGGGCATAGTGGGGATCTGGGCTCATGCCCTGTTGCCTCCTGCCTGGCTGTGTGTGTGCCGGGTCTGCATCCATCGTTTCTCCTCGGTGACCCAGGGGTGATGTATCAGTTTCAGGGGCACTCGCCTGGGTTCAAGATGGAGAGGCTCACAGGTTCTCCCAGAAAGGACTGGATTGGGCCGTGGGAGATGGTGGCGTTTGCTGCCAGCACCTCTGCACTTGAGGGTTTGGTTTGTGGTCCTGGAGCTGAGTCCAGGGCCTTGGCACTGAGCTGCACCCACAGCCCACTTTTTTGTTTTGTTTTGAGACAAGGCCTCGCTCTCCCGAGTGCTGGGATTACAGGTGTGCACCTCCACACCCAGTTTTTGTGGTGCTGGGAAATTGAATCCCGGTCTTGCACTGGCTAGGCAAGCACTTTAGCTGCTGAGCCACCTCTGCAGTGCTGCCCCACCCTGCCAGCCCTTTTTTTTAATTTTTCATTTTGAGATAGTTTCTTGCTAAGTTGCCCAGGCTGGTCTCTAAGCTGTGACCCTCCTGCCTCAGCCTTCGAGGGTGGTGGGTGACAGGCCTGTACCCCTGGGCCTGGCTTGGAATGAGTTTTGAATTTGACCCAGAAGTGTCCCTTGTGACTCTCTCATTAGCAGTCCCTCTTTTCTGTTGCTGTGACTCGATACCCGACATCCACAAGTTTAGGGGAGGAAAGGTTTATTTTAGCTCACCGTTTCAGAAGGTCACAGTCCATTCAGGGGCAGCCAACAGCATTCGAAGTACATGGCAAAGGCAGAGGTGGAGGCAGCTTCTCACGGCATCACACACAGGAAGGCCAGTTGAGACTAGTCCCAGCCCTCATCCTACTCTTAGTCCTCCAAGGAAGGCAGGATGCGGCTTATGTATCCTTTCAGGTCTCCGCCCAGTAATTAGCCCCTCCTGCATCCAGGTGTGGCCGCTACACACTGTTAATCCTAACTTACACGCCTTTAGTCTTAACTCACACGCCTTTAATCCTAACTTAACTGTAATCCACACCTCCAGACTAGACCCCAGTCCACCAGCATCACATGGTTCCATAGACAATCCATAACATTAAAATACATGAGACTTTTGGAGGACATTTAGATGCTAACCACAACAGACCTGGATTATCCTGGCTGTAGTAAGAGACCTGTGTCACATGTGTGCTTGGAGGGGTGGGGTCCTTGGTCTTACCAAGTGCTTCCACGGTGTTTTTTGTTTTTTGGTAGTACTGGAGGTGTACCCCTGGCCCTTTTTCATTTTTGATTTTGAGTCTGGTTTGCTAAATCACTAAGTTACCTAGGCTGGGCTTTTTAACATGCAATCTTACTGCCTCAGCATCCCACAATGCCTCTCTGTTCTTTGAAGCACGTGGGCCTCTTGGCCAGCCAGGCCCATGCTCTTACCGTACACGGGGTGTCTTGGAAGGAGAGGTGGGAGGGGTGTCCTGCTCAGCGTTGGCTGTGGAGTGCAAGCTTCCCTGTTAGGATGGAAATCAAAGGAGAAGAGAGCTAGCATCCTATGGTGGTCTCCAGCCTCCCTGCAACACAGCGGGCGGGGACCAGTTCTCAGCTTTTGGGCCGACTCTGGCCCGTGGCAGCCCAGGATCTAGTGAGGAAGAGTGCTGGTGACGAGGAGGAAAGCTTTGAGGTCCAGTGGTAAGGGAGACCCTCTGGCATGGGGACTCCGCGCGCCCGCAGGAAGTGCTGGGGACAGCTTTGCGGGCCAGGGCTTTCTTCCTGGCGTCCATGTTTCTTCAAGTGTCTCAGTCAGGTCTGGTGCATCAGAGGTCTGGGCCAGCGAATTCCTGTGGAACAGCAAGTGCAGGCAGCCGGGAAGCTGAGGCAGTAGGGTAGCCCGAGCTCGGGAGTCGGAGGCCGGCCTGGGCCACAGCGACATGGCGCTGTCTCAGTGACAGCCACGGCACATCCCTCAGGTGTTGGTCCTGGTGTGTTGATCAGTGGTGAGGAGCAGGAGTGGGGTGCTGTGCCTGCGGACACCTGGAGGACCTCAAGAAGAGGGAGCGGTGCCTTCTGTGGCCTGGTGTGCACAGGCCGAATTTGGGCAGCCCAGCATGGGCTGTTGGGGTAGTCAGGGGCCAAGGACGAGGACGAGCGGGTTCCCTTCATGCATCCTGGGTGGTCCCTCTGGTGGTTTAATTCCTGCCTTTTTCTCTTTCTCTTTCTCCTTCTCTTTCTCTGTTTTCTTTTTCTTTTTTATTTTTTTGAGACAAGGTCTCTCTTTGTAGCCCAGGCTGGTCCTGAACTCGCTATGGAGCCTAAGCTGGCCTTGGACTCAAGACAATCTGCCTGCCTCAGACACCTGGGTGCTGGGATTACAAGCAAGCACCGTCATGCCCAGCTTTATGTGGTGCCGGGGTATCACACTCAGGGCCTTGTGCTTGCAGGGCGAGTGCTTTAACCAGTGCCATTCCTGCAGCCCTCCCCTCCCCTCTCCCTCTTTTTCTTTCTTTCTGATGCTAGGCATTACACCCCAGTTGCTAACTCGCCAGGCTTTGCAGGCTGGCTCTAATGTGCAGCTCTTCTGCAACCCTTCCCTGCACACTGAATTACATCCCCAACCTTTTCTGATATTTATTTTGAGATAGGGTCTTACTAACTCATTGACTTGCATAGGCAAGGCAGGAACATGCAATTCTCCTACCTCAGCTTCCCAGAGTGCTGGGATCAGAGACCTGTGCTGCTGGACCCACCCACCCAGGAGTCTGATTCCCCCCACATTTTATTGATATGTATAAGCACAAAATTTAAGGTTTACAATGAAGTTGAGCGTTTTGTGCGCATACGTATCTTGTCAAGGTGACAAGGACTTTGCCACTCTCCTTCTGTCCCTCCCCCTACCCACCCCTCCCTCCGTCCCGCCCCGCCCTACCCCCCTGTTTCACTTTGTTTTTTGTTTTAAGTTCCATAAGGAGTCTGATTTTTAAGACATGCCTGGTTGACCCCCAGGAAGTCCTGTGCTGAAGAAAGGTCACTTGTGGCTGGGAACAAAAGGCCCAGAGTGCTGCACGGCAGAGCCGCAGGCTGCCCCTCATGGCTGGGGTCCGGTTGGGGGGGAGACGGGAGGGACGGGGTGGCTGGCCTGCCTGCATCCGCAGGGGACGGGGCAAAGGGCCTGGCTGTGGAGACTCCTCCTCAGCCTTCTGCCCTCCATGGCGACCTCCCTGCCCGGCCTGCTGTGTTATTTGGTGTCTGTCTGTGGCTTCCCCTGTAGGAGGATGAAAGACGCAGCTTTGTCTGCAGAACCTGAGGAAGCTTCTGGACCCTTTTGGGTCCTGGCGAGGGCGGGGCAGGGCTGGGCAGGGCACTGACTGAGTACAGTCACTTCCCAGGGGGTTTCTCCCAGCTCTTGGTGTTCAGACAGGCCTGCCTCCTCCGCTTCCCGGTTGCCATGGCAGCCGAGGCTTTCTCCACTTTTGAGTCTCCAGCTGGGGGATGTGAGTGGTGAAGGGAAGGTGGGGGACAAGGTCTGTGTGGACGGGCTCCCTGGGGGCAGCAACTGGGGGGATCTGGGATTCTGCTGGGCGTGACCGCAGGGCCAGCCACCGGCGGGTGGGGGGAGGGCCTGTCCTGTGCCCCACCCTTGCTCGTCTTACATACGCCTTTGTTCTTCATTTGAGCATTTCCTGTCCCCTGAGCCCAGGCCCAGCCCCATCCCCTCTTGGTCATACAACTGAAAAACCTTGAGATAGCAAATCTGTGCCACTAGCCCAGCCCATCTCAAAATTTATTTAGTTATTTATTTTGAGACACAGTCTCTTTCTCTCTCTAGCCCAGGCTGGCCGTAGACTCAGGGCAATCCACCTGCCTCAGCCTCCTGAGTGCTGAGATTATGGGTGTGTGCCACCATGCCCAGCTGAATGTGGTACTGGG
Organism: Ctenodactylus gundi; assembly: GCA_004027205.1. Taxonomy (NCBI): domain Eukaryota; kingdom Metazoa; phylum Chordata; class Mammalia; order Rodentia; family Ctenodactylidae; genus Ctenodactylus; species Ctenodactylus gundi. Next base: position 108,024 of record PVKB01003483.1, on the reverse strand, counting down.
GACTCAAACTCAGGGCCTTTCATTGTGCCATTCCTCCAGACCCCCATCTCAAAATTAAAAAATAATAACTGGTTGTGGTGTATGCTTGTAATCCTAGTAATCTGGGAGGCCGAGGTAGGACAATTGTGAATTTGAATTAAGCCTGGCCAGCTTAAGAGACTTAATAAAACCCTGCATCAAAAAAAAGAAGTGGGCTGGGGGCGTGTCCCAGTATGAAGTCCTTGAGCCCACTCCTGGGTGTATCTGGCTTCATTACCAGTAGTGTAAACAATAAGATAAAAATCTCTTTTTCTTGGTGGTGTTGGTTTTGGTGGTAGTGGGTACCCAGCCCAAGGCCTTCACGTTGCCGTCTTGGCATCCGGTTTTCAGGACATGGCCCATGATGACGATGTGCCCCCCTCAGCATCTGGCACTCACCTGCTGGGCTTCTCTGACGAGATCCTGCTGCATATCCTGAGCCATGTGCCCAGCACAGACCTGGTGGTGAGCGTGCGCCACACGTGCCGGAAGCTGGCGGCCTTGTGCCTGGACAAGAGCCTGGTGCACACTGTGCTGCTGCAGAAGGATTACCAGGTGAGGCTGGCTGGGCGCCCAGGCGCAGGGCTCTGCAGTCCCAGCATGCGCCTAGTGCAGAGACGGGCAGGCGGGAGGGGGGTGGTGCTGCCCCCAGGAGGGCACAGGGCCAAGCGGCAGACCTGGCCCGGCTTAGGAGAGGAATGCTGGGTCCTGGGGAGGTGGTAGAACCCCATCATGGAGTCACTGTGGCTCTGATGCTGTGCTGGTGGGCACGATCGTCTATGTACTTATTTATTTTGCAGTACTAGGGATTCCCCAGACCCCTCTCTTTTTTTGAGACAGGATCTTGCTCTGCAGCCCAAGCTGGTCCTGAACTCACTATGGAGCCCAGGCTGGCCTTGGACTCAGGCAATCTTCCTGTCTCGGCCTCCTGAGTGCTGGGATGACAGGCGTGCACCCTCATACCCAATTTATGTAGTGGTGGGGAATCGAGCTGAGCCTTACCCTATTCGCACCCACGTTTGTCTGTGGGTGGACCTCTGGGTTGCTTCCACCTTGGGCTATTGTGTTCAGTGTTGCTGTGGGCACGGCTGGCAGGGGTCAGCAGAGTCCCCTGTGTTGGGTCTGGAGTCGATGCCAGGGCTCAATCACAGGGTGATGGTGTGCTCAGCCTGTAGCCCACTGCTGCCACCGGTGGCCCACTCTTTCCACGGCCCCAGGGTGGGGTCTCCTGACTCCTGGCCTCCAGCAGGTGGGAGGGAGGAGAGCTCAAGCCTGGGAGCCCTGGCAGTGCCCCAGACCCCTGCAGCCCGGTCTGTCCTTCCCTTGCCCTGTCCTGCAGGCGACTGAGGACAAGGTGCGGCAGCTGGTGAAGGTGATCGGCCAGGAGATTCAGCAGCTCAACATGGCCGGCTGCTACTGGCTGCCGGGCACCACCATCGAGCAGGTGGCGCGCTGCCGCGGCCTGGTGAAGGTCAACCTGTCGGGCTGCCACCTGACTTCGCTGCGGCTGTCCAAGGTGCTGTCGGCCCTGCAGCACCTGCGCTCGCTGGCCATCGATGTGAACCCCGGCTTCGACGCGGGCCAGCTGAGCCGCGAGTGCAAGGCCACGCTGAGCCGCGTGCGCGAGCTCAAGCAGACGCTGTTCACGCCCTCGTACGGGGTCGTGCCCTGCTGTGCCAGCCTGCAGAAGCTGCTGCTGTACTTCGAGATCCTGGACCACACACGCGATGGCGCTGTGCTCTCCGGCCAGCTCATGGTGGGCCAGAGCAATGTGCCGCACTACCAGAACCTGCGCGTGTTCTACGCGCGCCTGGCGCCCGGCTCCATCAACCAGGAGGTGGTGCGCCTGTACCTGGCCGTGCTCAGCGACCGCACGCCAGAGAACCTGCACGCCTTCATGATCTCTGTGCCCGGCAGCTTCGCCGAGAGCGGCGCCACCAAGAACCTGCTGGAGTCCATGGCCCGCAACGTGGCCCTGGACGCGCTGCAGCTGCCCAGGACCTGGCTCAACGGCTCGGCCCTGCTGGAGCACATGAAGTTCAGCAGCCCCTTCTACTTCAGCTTCAGCCGCTGCACACTGTCGGGGCTGCACCTCATCCAGCGCGTCATCCACGGTGGCCGGGACCTGCACAGCCTGGCCAGCCTCAACCTCAGCGGCTGCATGCACTGCCTGTCCGCCGACGCCGTGCTCCGCAGGGTGGAGGATGACATCGACTGCAGCATCCTGGAGACGCTGGTGGCCTCCTGCTGCAACCTGCGCCACCTCAACCTGTCCGCCGCGCACCACCACAGCTCCAAGGGCCTGGGCGGCCACCTCTGCCAGGTCCTGGCCCGCCTGCGCCAGCTGCGTTCTCTGGCCCTGCCCGTGTGTGCAGTGGCCGACCCGGCCCCTGCCCCACCCGCCACTCACGCTGTGCCCCGTGGCTTCGGCAAGAAGGTTCGCATCGGTGTGCCGACGGGGCCCCTGGCCTCCCAGCCCACCTCTGTTTTCTGGTCCCTGCTGAAGAGCCTGCCCTTCCTGCAGCACCTGGAGCTCATTGGCTCCAACTTCTCCTCTGCCATGCCGCGCAATGAGCCTGCCATCCGCAACTCCCTGCCGCCCTGCAGCCGGGCGCACCACGTCGGGGACACTGAGATGGCCGCCATCGGCCAGCTGGCCTTCCTGCGGCACCTGACCTTGGCCCAGCTGCCTGGTGTCCTCACAGGCTCAGGGCTGCTCAGCATCGGCCTGCAATGCCAGCAGCTGCAGTCCTTGTCCTTGGCCAATCTGGGCATGACGGGCAATGTGGCGTACATGCCCGCCCTCCTGGACACGCTCAAGCACTGCACACGGCTCAGGGACCTCAGGTGAGGCACCTGGGGCAGCAGGCAGAGGGCTGGTGTAGGGACTGCAGAGGGCTAGCTCACAGAGGTCCCATAGAAGCTCAGCGGTGCTGGGGGGGTCCCAGGGCTTAGCATTGAGGTCACTGTCCCTGTGTTTATTGGGGTAATGCTTTGTATGCTGTTTGTCTCGTGATGTCATGGAGACATAATGATTCCCCTACACCTGAGCTGGTGAGTTGGGGCAGGATTCAAACCCAGGGCTTTCCTTTTTTCTTTTTTTGCAGTACTGGGGATCAAGCCCAGGGCATCCTCACTGAGCTACATCCCCACCCTGGTTTTTTGGTACAGTCTTGGCTTTGTAGTCCACTGGCTGTCCTTGGACTCACAGCAATCCTCCTGCCTCAGCCTCCCGACTGCTGGGATTTTGGGCATGTGCCACTATGCTTGGCTTATTTGGTACTGGAGAATCGAACTCCGCAGCTTGAGCTTGCTAGGCAAGCATTTAACTATTGAGCTATTCCTCTATCCCTAGACAAAGATTTATTACCTTGAGCTGGATTTGGTGGTGTTAGCTTGTAATCTCAGCACTTGGGAGACTGGGGCAGGAGGATTGCAAGTTCCACTCCATCCTGGGCAGCTCAGTGAGACCCTGTCTCAAAGTGAAAAATAAAAACAGACTGGAGCTATAACTCAGTGAAAAGCTCTGGGTTTGATCTCCAATACAACAAAAAATATAATCCTCACTCTTTTTGAGGCAGGGTCTCGCTCTGCATTCCAGGCTTGTCCTGAACTCACTGTGGAGCCCAGGCTGCCTCAAACACACGGCGATCTTCTTGCCTCAGCCTCCTGAGTGCTGGGCAGGTGTGTGCCACCACCCCCAGCTTATGTGGTACTGGGGAATTGAACCCAGGGCCTTGAGTTGGCTAGGTAAGAGCCTTAACCACTGAGCTATTCCTCCAACCCCCTAGGCCTGGCTCTTGACAGACAGAATGGTAACAGATCACCCCAGATGCAGTGGAGAGAGAGACAGTGAGGCTCAGCTCTGTGCCCTACGGTGAGACACAGGCTGCGGTAAGAGAGGACAGAGCTCCAGTGACCCAGTGGGCCCGCTGTGGTCTGTAGCTGCTGGGTGACAGGTGCACACGGCCTTGTGACCATGGAATCCCGTGTTAGCCTGATGGGCACCTGGGCATGGTTGTCATGTGCTTCCTTTGCCTTCACCGAGGGCCGGGCACTGAGCCGTGTCCTCAGGACGGCCACTGAAGGAGGGTGGTGCCCGCCATCCCGTGTCATGCCCTGGAGTGAAGCTCAGGGCAGAGCTAAGCGTCCGTCTTGTTGTCAGTCTTCCGCCATCCTGACCTTGACCGTCAGGCCATGTGGTGGGGCACCATATTCCTCCTTGGTGACCCTCAGTGGTCTCTGTGTGGCGGGAAGTGAGTAGTTCTGAGTGGGAGTGGGTGGGTCCTGTGCTGTGCTTGCCCTGGAACTCGCATGGCTCCCCTGAACCCTCCCACAATGGCTGTGAAGAGCCCATCAGTGTCTCTGCTGGTGGCAGGCTGAGAAGCACGGGATAGTACCAGCTGCCCAGCCCTGGCCTTAGTTCGTGCCCACAGCTGAGCTTGATCCTCAGCCCATCCTGCTCAGGCTGCGCTAGGGGCCCAGATGTGGGCCTGTGATGCTCTTTTTTTAAATTTTTATTATTTTTTTTTAATGGTACTGGGAATTGAGCCCATGGTCTGGCTCTACAGCCCAGGCTGGTCCTGAACTCACTATGGAGCCCAGGCTGGCCTTGGACTCACAGCAATTCTCCTGCCTCAGCCACCCAAGTGCTGGGATGACAGGTGTACGCCACCACGCCCAGATTATATGGTGCTGGAGAATCAAACTTGGGTGCTTAGTGCTTGCTAGGTAAGCACTTTAACTGCTGAGCTGTTCCTCCAGGCCCCAGCCTTTTCTGGTTTTGATTTTGAGACTACATGACCCATGCCGGGCCTGAAATTGTGATCCTCCTGCCTCAGCCTCCCAGGGTGCTAGCATTACAGGCCTCTGCCACTGGCTGGTGTAACGCTCGCCTGGAGACCCTGGGTGCCCCTGTGTAGACTCCAGTGGTTAGGACGTCCGAGTTGGATTTCTAGCAGGGGCGGCTCTCCTGCTGTATTAGGGGAGGACACTGGCCTGACACTGTGTGGGAGTGATTGGGTGCCTTCTGTGGCCTCCTGCTTCAAAGCCCACCTGGCTGCTGAGGCCTGGGGTGCTGACGTCTTCCTCCTGCTCACCTCTGCGTCCGCGTTGTTGCAGTGCTGAGGATGGAACCCAGGGCCTTTGCATGGAGCTGCTTCTCCAACCCTTTTTTGCGTGAGACAAGGTCTCACTGAATTGTGATCCTCCTGCCTCAGCCTCCCAGGTGGCTGCCATTGCAGATATGCAGCTGCTCCCTGCACTCTGGCCACTGTGCCTCTGGCTGGCCTGGCTCTATTGTGCCCTGCTGTCCCACATGTCATGCCAGCCTTTCCTGAAGGGGTGTGTGAGCCTGGGCTGGTGCCCGCCACAGGCTGTAAAGCTACTTGCAACCACAGGACTTGCTCGGGCCTGGTGGCTCACGCGCCTGTCCCAGCACTCGGGAGGCTGAGGCAGGAGGATTGGGACCAACCTGGACTACAGAGGGAGACTTGTCTCAAAAAAATAAAAAGAGAAACCCAGCTTCAAGCCTACAGTTGGTGTGAAGACCGTGCCCTTTCCAGGTGGGTGTGGTGCCATGTACCCGTAACACTAGTACTGTGGGAAGCTGAGGCAGGAGGGTCACAAATTTTGAGTCCAGCCTGGGCAGCTTAGTGACTCACTGAGACCCTGTCTCAAAATACGACAAGGCAAGTGCTTTAACCTCTGAGCTGTGCCCCCAGCCTCCCAGCCCTTATTTGTTCTCTATTTTGAGACGGGGTGTGGCTAAATTCTCCAGGCTGGGCTTTGACTTGCTATCCTCCTGTCTCAGCCTCCCAGAGTGCTGGGTTATGGGCTGTGCCACTGGCACCATGGGAAACAGGTTTTGCAGGCTGTGGGAACCTGGCCACAGAGTACAATGGCTTCTGTGTGCAGCCTCCAGCCTTGCCCGCAGCCAGAGTCGTGCCTGCTGGGAGCTGAGAACTGCCTGTTCAGAACATGCTGGCTTCCAGATCCAGATCGGGGCCAAGTGGCCCAGTGCCTTTGGATTCCTGCCTCTGTGGTGGTAGCAGCGAGCCCAGAGAAGCTGTGCCTGCTGCGCATGTCAGGCGCCTCACGGAGGCAGCGGGCGGGGCTGGTGTGTGTGCCTGGACTACCCCTGCCACTGTGGGGCCGCTGGACTCCTGCCCCTTCCAAGGGGCACACTCCCTCCCAGTGCTGCCACTGGCGTTCCCACTGTCATGAGCCCTGCACCATGCCGGCTGGGCACCTGCTGAGGTGGTGCCAGGGACAGGTTGTTCAGGTTGCACTCGGGCACGCCTCTGGTGGGAGTGTCACGGGTTGAGCAGAAGAGGTTGTCTTCTGTTCTCTGACCTGTCGCCAGGCGCAGCTTGTGTTGGGAGACGGGACGTGACCTCCGGTCACCCTGAGCTGCCTGACCTCGGGAGCAGGAGCTGGGAGACCCTCGCCTGCTGCACTCGCATCTGGGGCTTCCTGTGCCCCGAGGAGACCCGGGTCAGCCCCCAGGGGGCCGGGACAGAGGCTGGATTTGGGGCTGGGGCCTGGTGTCATGTGGGCACTGCTTTTCTTTTTCTTTGTTGTTGTACCAGAAATCACACCGGGCTTCATCCTGGGCTGTATCCCCGTCCATGTTTGGTTTTTGATTTTGAGACAGTGTCTAAGTTGCTTGTGTAGGTGTTTGAACTTGTGATTCTCCTGCCTCAGCCTCCCAAAGAGCTGGGACTCCAGGCCTGTGCTGCTGGGCCCAGCTGGCGAGGGTCCGTTTCCTCACCCCCTGCCCATCTGCAGGCACGCAGGGTACCTGCCTGGGATCAGTTCTCCCCCCAGTCCTGGGTGACAGATCTGACCCCTAGGCGGGCCCTGGGAAGTTGGGACATGCTGGACCTGCCACTGTGGGGTGAGAGTGAGAGTAGGCAGGCCGCCACATCCCGACCGCCCCTGCCAGGACACCTGTGACAGGTGACTTCCTTCAAGGCCAGGAGTCTGGAATGGTCATTTGCTTGAGAAAGGGCTTGAAAGTGCTCCACAAGACATCGGCCTGCTTGGCGACCCAGTTGGCCTGGCGAGAACCAGGCAGACAGTACAGCCCCACAGCGCCGCCTAGCGACAGCTGCAGTGGGGTCCCTGCCTTCCTCCCTGCTGATGGGGGGCGGGGGGGAGCCCTCCCACCCGCAGCTCTCAGACCCTGCTGACCTCAGGATTTAGCTCTTAAGAAAAGAATGAATGCATGCAGGGTTTCAATTTTTAATTTTTTTGTTTGTTTTCTGAGACAGGGTCTGGCTCTAACCCAGGCTGGTCCTGAACTCACTGTGGAGCCCAGGCTGGCCTTGACACAAGGCAATCCTGCTGCCTCAGCCTCCCAAACATTGGGAGTGTTGGGATTACAGGCGTGCACCACCATGCCTGACTTTATATGGTTCTGGGGAATCAACTCAGGTACCTAGCAGTTGCTAAACAAGTGCTTTAACCACTAAGCCATTCCTCCAGCCCCCAATTTTTAAATGTGCAGTGTTTTAGGATCTATTCCTTCCCAGTGCAAGGAAAAAAAAAAGTGTAAGCATTTTTTTGATCAAGATTTTTTTTCCCCCCTAGAAAATGCAGTTGAAAATTCAGGCCTCAAAGATGGAGGAATGGCTCAGAGGTTAAAGGCTACCAAGCTTACCAAGCACTCAGTACCCGAGTTTGACTCCCCAGCACCACATAAATCAAGCGTGGGGGTGCACCCTGTCATCCCAGCACTCGGGAGGCCGCGACAGGAGGATTGCTGTGAGTCCAGGGCCAGCCTGGGCTACAGAGTGAGACCCTGTCTCAAAAAAAAAAAAAAAAAAAAACCCGAACAAAATTCAAATTCAGAGTCATGTTAGCTGCCTGGTTATGCTGATGTGTGAGGTTCTCATGTTATCGGTGAGGGGGACAGAGCCACCGTGTCACCTCACAGCCTGTCATGGTGTGTTTCCCACTGTTGGGATCTTGGGCATGTGTGTATTTGGGGTACTGGAGAGTGAGCCCTGGGCCTTCGCACTGAGCTGTAGCCCTAGCCTCTTTTTTTTGGAGACTGTCTTGCTCTGTAGTCCAGACTGACCTCGAACTTGCTTTGTAGCCCACTCTGGCCTCAAGTACGCACCAGTCCTCCTGCCTCAGACTCCCGAGTTCTGAGATTTTAGGTGTGCCACCCCCCCCGCCCCCATTTACGTGGTGCTGAGAAATTGAACCCAGAGCCTTGCCCTTGCTCAGCAAGCACTGTAACCCTGGAGCTGTGCAGACGTAAGGACTCGCACCATGTGTAGGGTGAGGCTGGCATGTCACGTGTGCCATGTGGAGCCTCCCCGCGGGCCTGCCTTCTGCCGTCCTGACACATTGGTGGCCCGTGCGTGTTTTGAGAACCTGGGCAAACTTGCATTTCCCCACATCTTAGCATCATGACTGTCACACAGTCTCCATGCAAACCAGTTAAATAAAAATCTGCCCCTAGGGATTGGAGGAACAGCTCGGCGGTTAAAGCGCTTGCCTAGCAAACTCAAGGCCCTGGGTTCCATTCTCTGGGTGTGGAGGCATATGTCTGTGATTCCAGCACTTGGGAGGCTGAGGCAGGAGGATTATCTTGTGTCCAAGGCCAGACTGGGTTACATAGTAAGTTCAGGACCAGTCTGGACTACAGAATGAGACCTTTTCTCTTTCTCTCTCAAAAAAAGTTCTTAGCCAGCCACAGAGGTACCGGCTTGTAATTGCAGTGCTCTGGGAGGCTGAGGCAGGAGGATCTCAAGTTTGAGACCAGGCTGGGGTAGTTTACGGGCTTTACCAGTCCTTGTCTCAAAAAATACACGAAAAGACTGGGGCTCTAGCTCAGTGCAAAAGGTTCAGTCCCCTGGGTCATTTCCTAGTGCTAGAAGAGTGACAAAGGGCAGTTCCACTGCTGCCCTGGCTGTGTGTTCACCCAGCGGCCCTGCCAGGGGAGCGCCCCGGTGGGACCCTGCTTTGTGGTGGAGCGGGCTGTGGCTCTGATCAGCGTGGGGGTCAAGCCCTGGTCTCCCTTGTGCTGGGTAGCGCTCTGTCACTGGCGATGTCTCTGGCCCCAACTTGGCTCCTGCTTCTGCGGACCCTGTTCTTTCTGTCCCCCAGGCCACATGACCCCTGTGTTTTCCCAGTGGCAGGATCAGGAATGGCTGGAGAGGGCAGGATGACTGCTGTGCCCAGTTAGACCAGCTTCCTTTACGGTGTTACTGTGTCTGGCAAGATCTACACTGTTAGGGGCTGCGGGGACCCTGAAGGGGACACTGTTCCTGGCCTGGGCCTGCTGCCACGTGCCGGCAGGGGCTTTGTCCCTCAGCCTGTTAGTATCTCCTTTTCTGGGGAGACCTCAGGGCCGTCCTGTGAGATCCGCAGCGTGGCACGGCCTGGGCGCTGAAAACCGTCCCTTCATGATGGTGCTGGTGGCCCGGCAGTGTTTTCGCGTGGCCCAGCCCTGAGGCTGAGCTCACAGCAGGACTTTGTGCAGGGCCTGGGCCTCAGGCTCACGCTAGGTGGACATGCTTGGTGGACTCTGGAGACTTGGGTCAGTGTCCCCAGCTGGGCTCAACCGCGGCCTGGCTCCTTCCCTGGGCTGAGTGTCCCCCGCTGTGTGCTGAATCCTGCAGCATGGTCCTGGATTATGGAGGAGGGGCTGACTCTTGCCCCACTGGTCACCCTTTTTGTGCCTCTAGGATTTCTTAGTGCGGGGGATGGTGCCCAGAATCTTTGCGCTAAGCTCCATCTCCAAACTATATTTAGTTTTTATTTTGAGACAAGGTCTTACCAAGTTCCTGAGCTGCCCAGGCTAGGCTCAAGCTTGGGATCCCCCTGCCTCAGCCTCCCAGATGGCTAGAAATAGACATGTGCCACCAAGCCCAGCTTGGCCACCTTTCCCAGGCTTTCATTTTCTGGTTTGCCTTCCTGGGGTCAGGCACAGGTGACCTCAGACAGGAAGCTTGATAAGAAGCCTGTTGCAGGCTGGCTGGCGGGGTGCATAGCTTAGTGGTTAAAGCACTTGCCTAGCAAGCACAAGGCTTAGAGTTCAATTCCCCAGTGCCATGTCAGCTGGCCATGATGGTGCACACTTACAATTCTAGCATTGGGAAGGCTGAGGCAGGAGGATTGCTGTGAGTTTGAGGCCAGCCCTGGCTACAAAACGAGCTTCTTACTTCGAAAACTGAGGCAAGTCTGGTCTCCTCTTGCACACCCTGGCTCCCCAGCCTTCAATGATGGTAGTTCAGGTAGGCTGCAGTTCTAGCTAGGCATAGTGGCCAGTCTTTGTCCCAAAGCTGCAGCCTCTTCTTCCTCAGACACTCTCCATTCTCTGTAATTTGTTTTTGTTTGTTTGGAGAAAGGATCTCTCTCTGTAGTTTAGGCCAGTCCTATAGCGCACAGCAAAACGCCTGCCGAGTGCTGGGATCATAAGTGTGCGCCACACACCCAGCTTGCGTGCTGCTGGGGAATTGAACCTGGGGCCTGGTGCCTGCTGGGGAAGTACTTGTACTGCTGAGCGACATATCCAGCCTGCGGCTCCCACAGCATTGGCCAGGTGTGTCCACCTGGGGATGAGGCCCCGCCTTGGCTGCCATCTGGGGCTGCGCTGGCTGGGTGGCTGTGCCTCCTGCAACCGTGCGCACAGGCTTTTGAAGTGTGGAAAGCTACCCAGCACTGGGATGCTGAGGCAGGATTGCCACAAGCCCAAGTCCAGCCTGGCCTACAGAGTGAGTTCAGGACCAGCCTGGACAGAGTGAGACCCTATCTTAAAAAAAAGAAAAAATATATAGGGACAGATAGCTGGGCCTGGTGGTGCGCACCTGTGATCCCACCACTTTAGGAAGCTGAGGCAGGAAATCCCAAGTCTGACCCACCCTGGGCAACGAGCAACATAGTGAGACCCTGTGTGGAAATAAAACAGGGTTGGGGTTGCCATTCCGTGTGGGGCCCTGGGTGCCATCCCCAGCACCACAGAGTGGAAAGGAGTAGGTGAGCTTCTCGAGAGGGCTGCCTGCGGGGCTCGGGCGGCCTCCCGGGCTGCCTTGCACTCCGGCGCTAGTTGAGTTTCTCCTGGGAAAACACTGTACACATTCGTTGAGAGAGAGAGAGAGAGAGAGAGAGAGAGAGAGAGATCGATCGATCTTGGGGCTTAAACCCAGTGCTTTGTGCACTCAGCTAAAACCCCAGCCTGTTTTTTTGGTTTTGTTTTGTTTTGAGACAGGGTCTTGCAGTATAGCCCAGGCTGGTCCTGAACTGACTGGTGTAGTCCTGGCTGGCCTGGGACTCAGGACAGTTCACCTGCCTCAGCCTCCTGAGTGTTGGGATTACAGGCTTGTACTACCATACCCAGCTTTATGTGGTGCTGGGGACTCAGGACCTTGTGCTTGCAAGCAAGTGCTTTAACTGCTGTGCCATTCCTCTAGCTCCCTGATTTCTTTTCTTTTTTTTTTTTTTTTTTTTTTTTTTTTTGAGACAGAGTCTCACTTTGTAGTCCAGGCTGATTCTGAACAGGCTGTGTAGCCTAGACTGGCCTTGGACTCAGGACAGTCCTCCTGCCTCAGACTCCCAAGTGCTGTGATTACAGGTCCCCTCCACCACACCCAGTTTATGTGGTGCTGGGCTTGCTAGGCAAGCGTTTCAACTGCTGAGCTATTCCTCCAGCCGCGATTTCATTTTTTATTTTGAGACAGTATCTCTTTAAGTTGCCTAAATTTCGATTGAAGCTGTGATCCTCCTGCCTCCGCCTTCCAGAGTGTTCAAATTACAGGCCTGCACCACTGCGGTGCCGGGCGCTCCATGGTGGGGTTTCACCCATCTTTCTGGACCTTTCTGATCCAGATGCAGGCTAGACAGGGACCTCTTTCCTCCTCTGAGGCTGATCCTGGTCCCCTCTTTCTGGGGCCGGTGAGCCTGTCCTCCTGGCTGAGCACCCGGGCCTGTGGCTCTGGGCAGGGGCTTTGAGCATGACCAAGCTTGTGGGGTCCACAGAGCCCATGTCTCCGTGGAACCCAGCGCCGGTGTGCAAGCCCCGCGTCTCTTGCGTCCTCTCCCGCAGGCTGGAGCAGCCCTACTTCAGCGCCAACGCCCAGTTCTTCCAGGCGCTGAGCCAGTGTGCGGCGCTGCAGCGTCTCTGCCTTGTGTCCCGCAGCGGCACCCTGCAGCCGGACGCCGTGCTGGCCTTCATGGCCCGCTGCCTGCACGTGGTCGTCTGCCACATGTTCACTGGGGAGTCCGTCACCACCTGCAAGACCCTGCAGCAGACGCTCCTCCGAAGGTGAGAGCCGGGCGGGCAGGTGCTGGGGTGGGCAGCACGCGAGCAGGCCGGCCCTGTCCTCCTCCTCTCCTTTCCCTGATTCTTTTCTTCTTTTGTGTAGTGGTGATCAGGCCCGGGGCCTTCACACTGAGCGGCATCCTTGGCTCACTTTTGGTTTTTGATTTTGAGACCGGGTATCCCTAAGTCACTAAGTTTCCTGGGCTGAGGTCTAACGTTTAACCCTCTTTATTGATATGTATGTGTATAGTAGATAATGTTTACATTGAACTTGAGTGTTTTGTGCACGTATCTATTGCATCAGAATCGCAGATCCTGTCCCGCTGTCTTCACCCCCACCTCCCCTTCCCTTCGGTGTCCAGTCTACCCATTTACTCCTGTGATAAAACTGGACTGTTCTCATACTGAGCAGCTGAACCCAGGGCCTTGTGCTTACTAGGCAAGCGCTTAACTCCTGCGCCATTCCTGCAGCCTCATAATCTGATTTTTAAAAACATACTTAATGTATTGCTAATGTCTCTTAGTGTCGGTAATTTTTTTCAGTGGTTGGGATGGAACCCAGGGCCTGCTCATGCTGCGTAAGTTTCCGTGACTGAAATACACCCTGACCAACGTCTTGTTTTTCTGAGCCGGGGTCATTACGTTGCCTCAGAAGGCCCAGAACCCCAGGGCCAAAGGGACCCTCCCACCTTAGCCCCCGTCAGGGGACCCACAGAGGCATGCCAGCATACCCAGCTTGCCTGTGACTCGTGTCTCTGTGGGGTCTGTTCCGTGGGGTGTTGTTGCTGGCCCTGTTCGTGGCCATCAGAGGTGACACTGTCCCTGACCTACTCGCTTCAGCCTTGGGTCTCCAGGTGTTGCCCCCATGGGGCCTGGGCAGGGGTCACCGTGTCCTAGGGCAGCTCCACCCTGGGCTTCCTGCTGCGGGGACTTCAGGTTTCAAGAGCCCTGGGATCTGTGTGGCCAAAGTGAAGGGGAGCATTTTGAGGGGGATTCCTGGCGGTGTGTCTTCTGCTGTAATTTTTTTTGGTACCAGGAATCAGCCCAGCCCAGGGCCTTTGCACTGAGCTACATCCCCAGCCCATTTTCTTTTATTTTAATTTTGAGGCACAGTTTTGCAACGTTACTAAGCTGGGCTAAACTTGCAGTTCTCCTGACAGCCTCCCAGGTCCAGCCCATTTATTTATTTTTGATTTTTGAGACAGAGTCCCCCTGCCTCAGCTTCCCAGACTTGTGGGATTATAGACCTGAACTATCTGTCATGCCTGGCCCCAGGAAATTCATAAAAATTTCAATATTTAAGGCCAGGGGCCTATCTCAGTGGTTAGCATTCTTGCCTAGCAACCACAAGGCCCTGGGTTCGATTCTCCAGAACCACGTAAGCCAGGCATCTTAGCACCCGCTTGTACTCCTAGTGCTTGGGAGGCTGAGGCAAGAGGATTACTGTGAGTTCAAGGCCAGCATGGGCTTAGTGAGTTCAGGACCAGCCTGCACTACAGAGTAAGACCTGCCCCATGTGTTCTGTCCTACTCCTGGCCTAGTGCCCAGAGACCTCTGGCTTGTTGCCACCCTGAAGGGATGAGGGCTGGGGCGTCTCTCCCACCTGTGTGGGCCGGGTCAGTGCCCCCGCACCATGCTGGTCTCTGGGAATAAGTCCCCTGCCTCAGTCACATGTGGGAAACCAAGGCTCTGAGAGGCGGGAAGGGACAGGACAAGAGCCGCGCTGGGGGCTGTCATTTCACATCAGAAGGGAAGGGGGAGCACGGGGTGCAGCTCCGCAGTGGAGATCTCGCCCACTGTGTGGGAGGCCTAAAATCCCAGCACTTGGGAGGCTGAGACAGGGGGATTGCTGTGAGTCCAGGCCAGCTTGGGCTCTGTAGTGAGTTTAGGACCAGCCTGGGCTACAGAGTGAGACACTGTCTCAAAAAAAAGGGGGCGGGGGAGGGGGAGGCCGCTGGGGGAATGGCACAATGGTTAAAGTACTTGCCTTGCAAGTACGAGGCCCTGGGTTCGATTCCCCAGCACCACATAAAGCTGGGAGTAGTGACGTACGCTTGTAATCCCAGCACTCAGGAAGCTGAGGCAGGTGGATTGTCCTGAGTCCAAAGCTAGCCTGGGCTACAGAGTGAGACCCTGTCTCAAAAAAAAAAAAAAAAAAAAAAAAAAAAAAAAAAAAAAAAAAAAAAAAAAAAAAAAAAAGAAAAAAAAAGAAAAAGAAAGAAAAAGAAAAGAAAAAAAATAAAAGGGTTGGGGTTTTAGTTCAGTATGAGGCGGCCCCCAGTACCAAAATAAAACAAAAAACAGACGTTGGGTTCCATCCTCAGTAGTACAAAATAATGATAATGATAATAATAATGGATTCATGGGACAGGGAGCTGGGTGGCTGCTGTGCCATCCCATGGGAGATCCCGGGGGCCCTCCCCCTCCAGCTCCGCAGCAGACCTGCAGGCCAGGGTGCCACCCAGTCAGTGCAGGGGCTCAGGCAGCACGGGCTGACCAGCCTTTCCACCCAGTTTGTCCTCTCCCAGGCCCTGGTGGGGCCAGGTATGCCGGGTGCCACCCTGCGGGCAGCCGCTAGATGGCGCCATGGCTCTGGGCCACTGACTGCAGCCGCCCCCGCTGGCTGCTCCGCCGGGGCTGGGCCGACCCAGCTCCGTGAGGCAGGCTGCCTCCTTCCAGCCTTTTTGCTGCCTCTAGGCTGCAGGAATCTTGCAGGAGACAAGCACCGGCCGATGTCCCTCCTGCGGATCTGCAGCTCTTGCCCGTCCACCTGGCCCTTGGCCAGCAGGCGTGGCGACCCCGTGGTCCTCCCGCTGGCAGGCTGGCTCCTCCTTCGGGGGGGTCACACCTCTCTGCTGTCCCCACTCCCTCGTGTGGCCGGCCACGCCGGGGTGGGGTGGTGTGCTGGGGACCGAACCCAGAGTCTCTTAAGTTGCCTAAAGAGGGCTCACACCTGTGATTCTCCTGTCTCAGCCTCCAGAGTGGTGGGATCACAGGTGTGCGCTGGCATGCCGGCGCCTGTTCGTGTGTTGCGGTGCCTGTCTCTGCATGCTCCTGTCTTTTGGGCTTGTTAGGGTGATGCCTCTGTGTGCTGGGCAGGACAGCATGGCCAAGGCAGCTGCCTCAGTGGCCAGGTGGCCTCTGAGCGGGGACCTGGGGCCCGAGTCGCATACTGCTTCTAGAATGTCAGCGTTCCTCTCTGGGCCCCCCCCCCCCCCCAAAGCCCTCCGAATCTGGGAGGGGGGGTCGCGTGAGGCTGTGGCAGTCCTGAGGTGGGCGGGGCTTCCCTGGCTCTGAAGTGGGAGGAGCTTCCGGAACCTCCAACAAAAGGGGGTTCCCAGGACTTTAGGTGGTGGGCGTGCTTCCTGGCTTGAAATAGGCTGAGCTCCCCAGGACCAGCGGTGGGCGGGGCTTCGGCAGGGCTGCCCTGGACCTGAGGTAGCCTCTGTTTCATCCTTCTCCAGCGTTCTGGCCGGATCCTTGAGAGGTGTGTGGGAATCTGTGCCTTAGACAGGGCCTGGTCCCCTCCCTCATCGGTGCCCCTGTTGTTCCTGGCAGCCTGTGTGCAGCTGGCCGGCCTCCCGCAGGCATCGGGAGCTCCTACCCGCAGTGGCGGGATGCCCTCGCTAGAAGGTCCAACATTTGTCCACACAGCAGTCATGACCACTGGGTCTGAGGCCCAGGTGATTAATCCTCCCCAGGCGATCCTGGAGCACATTCTGGGCCTGGCCTGGTACCACGGAGGCCTACACATCAGGCATGGCTGGGCCTGCTGCCAGTGCCTCTGCTTCCCAGAGCTGTGGATGCCAGCTCTGCTGCTGCTGGGTCCTGGCAAGTGCTGGGCTCTGGCTGTGCATGAGGTCACCTGATACTGGGAACACAGGCTGGGCTGTCTGGTCTGCAGCTCCTCAGGAAGTGAGCCCGCCTACAGGTGCAGCCGTAGATCAGGCATGGTGCAAACCCCAGGAGCTTTAGAGCTAAAAGTGGTTGTTTGTTTTGGTGGAGTACTTGGGAATGAGCTCAGGGCTTTTGTCCTGGGTGACATGCCCGGTCTTTCTTTTTTCAATTATTTGTGTGTGTGTGTATGTGTGTGTGTGTGTGTGTGTGTGTGTGTGTGTGCCTGTATGGTATTGGGGACCCAGCCCAGAGCCTGTACTGGGGTAGATCCCCTGCCTTTTGAATTTTGAGACAAGGACTCAGTAAGTCGCTGAATTCCCCAGGCAGGCTGGGCTTGGATTTGTGACCCTTTGCCTCAGCCTCCCACAGGGCTGCGATGACAGGCCTGCACCACCCACCTTGGCTCAGTGCTTTTTTTTTTTTTTTTTTTTTTTTTTTCCT
>PVKB01003483.1:0-91294 GCA_004027205.1 Ctenodactylus gundi | reverse complement strand
CCCAGAATGCTAGAATTCTTAATAGTAAGTTTTATTTATTTATTTTTGAGACAAGGTCTCACTGTGTAGCCCAGGCTGGGCTTCAACCCACAGTCCCACAATGTGTACCACCATACCCTGCTTTTTTAAGTTTTTATTTATTTATTTATTTATTTTTTTGAGATAGGGTCTTGCTCTGCAGCCCAGGCTGGTCCTGAACTCAATATGGAGCCCAGGCTGGTCTTAGACTCAGGGCAATCCTCCTGTCTCAGCCTCCCAAGTGCTGAGGTTACAAGCCTGTGCCACCATGCCCAGCTTATGTGGTGTTGGGGAATCAAACTGTGTTTAGTGCTTGACTTAGCATTTGCAAGCGCTTTAACTGCTGAGCCATTTCTCCAATCCTGCTAATTTTTATGTGGTGCAGGGAATGGAACCCAGGCATTGTACATGTTAAGCAAGTGCTCTAACTGCTAAGCTATGCCCCCCCCCCCCTTTTTTTGAGACTGGGTCTCACTCTGTAGTCTAGGCTGTCCTAAATTCACTGGGTAGCCCAGTCTGGCTTCAAACTCACAGCAATCCTCATGGCTCAGCCTCCTGAGTATTGGGTTTAGAGGTGTGCACTGCTATGTCCAGCTTAAAAGTTGGTTTTAAAAAATGGAATTGGAGCTGACTGGGAGCCTTCTCTGTTCTAAGGAGGTGGGGGTCATGGTGAGTGGTGTGGCTCCGCTGGCCCACAGCAGTTCTGGATTTAGAAGGCAGGCTGACCAGGTGCTAGGGGCCCTCGCCAGGATGCAGATAGGCAGTTGCTGATCCCGGGCTCCAGGGAGCATCCCGGGGCTGTGTTGGGATTGTCATTTCGGGCGTGCATCCTGGGTGTCTGGGCCCCACCCCTGGGGATGGTACCCTCCAGAGTGGGACGTGAGGGCCTCGCAGTGGTCCTGGGTTACTGCTGAGCAAGGCAAACTCCTGTGGTTGGAGCTGGGCAGCCTGGAGGGGCAGAGGTGGGCTGCGGCTGCACCCAGCTGTCTGTAGCAGGTGCGGCAGGAGAGGCAGTGCCTTTGTGTACAGGTCCAAGGTCAGGAGAGGTTCTGTTCCCAGTTAAGCAAATTACATGGCAGGTTTGTAGATAAGGGAGCAGCCTGGGAAGTTTCAGACACTGAGGCCAGAGAGCAGCACAACGTGCAGAACCAGGAGGCGAATCTGGCGTCTCCATTACTACCCACACTTTTTTTTTTTTGGTAATACTGGAGATCGAGCCCAGAGCCTTCGCTTTGAGCTATATCCTGGCCCATGTTTAGTTTTAATTTCTTTTTTTTTGAGACAAGGTCTCACTCTAGTCTAGGCTGGTTCTGAACTCACTGTGGAGCCCAGGCTGGCCTTGAACTCCAAGCAGTCCTCCTGCCTTAGCCTCCCAAGTGCTAGGATTGCTGGCATGCACCCAGCTTATGTGGTGCTGAGGAATCGAACTCTGGTACTTAGCACTTGCAGGCTCTAAGGCAAGCGCTTTAACTGCTGAGCTATTCCACCAGCCTGTTAGCTTCGATTTTGAGACAGAGTGTCCCTACGCTGCCTAGGCTGGGCTGGAAGTTGTGATTCTCCTTCCTCAGGCTCTCCAAATGGTAAGATTCCAGGTTTGTGCCCCCGGGACGTGGCGTTTTTCGTGTCTCTGGCTTGGAGTTTGAATGTGTTGTACATCCCATGCAAGTTCTTGCCTAACATGCATGAAGTCCTGGGTTCAAACGTCCAGCACCACAAAATAAATAAGTAAACAAATCCCTTGCTGCCTAACGGGGGTTAGTGGAGGTGACCGTGGTCTCACCCATCTTTCCAGGGGCACGGGGCTGGGGTTGAGACAAGCGCCACTTCTGTTGTATGGCGTCTTCCTGCACGTGCTTTGAGCCCTGCGGGATGGACGTTTCTGCAGTCTCCTGACCCACTGTGGGTCCTGTGGTGCCCTGCCCTCCGCACGTGGCTTTCACACCTGCACCCACGCTGCCTGTGACCAGCGGTGGGTCTCCATCAGGCCCTTGGGGTTGGGGAAGCAAATAAGTCCCTGTGTGTCCTCATCCTTGGCACAGTGCTTGGTGGGAGGTGTGCACGGGAGTGGCAGGACGCTGGCCCCTGTGGGTGAAGGGGGTGGCAGAGAGTTCCTGAAGGGCCTCCCTCACTGTGGCCTGTCTCAGAACCTGGGTTGCTGTTGTCCCTCCCCGGGGACAGTCTCTTTAAGTTATTTTAAATTATTCACGGGTAGCCCAAGTTATTTTAAATTATTCACGGGGGTGCAGGTTTGGCCATCTGTCCCCTCCCCATGGTGGCAGTGGGTCCATCCTTGCTTGGCCAGAGACAGGGTCTGCAGCTTTCCCAGCAAGCATCACATGCCCCCACCCCACCCCAGAGTGCAGGGCCTGTCCTGCTGGCTCCAGCTCTGTAGAGCCGGGCTGGCGTCTGGCTCACGTGGGTGCCTTTCTTCCCAGAGACAGTGGCAGCCCCGTCCTCATCTCTGACTGCCCTGCGAAGGGCCCTTGAAGTCATTTCTGTGTCCCCGAGTGGGGTCCTAGTCCCAGGGAGATGCATGTGGGCCCTGCAGGGAGGCAGGTGCAGCCCCGTGCCACTGCGGTGGCTCTGGCCGCCTTGCCACACCCACTCGTGGCGCCTCTGCCCCAGTTTCCAGGCTGAGCGGCCAGCACTGAGTGTTGCCATCTTCCCGCTGCTCCACGAGGACCTGATGGATGCCATTCGCGACGTCCCCCTGGTGCACCTGGACGAGATCACGCTGTTCAGAAGCAGAGTGGCTGAGGAGCCCCCCAACTTGTGGTGGTGAGAGACCTGGCCCAGCACGGCCACCACTGTGAGGACACCTCTGCTGCCCCCTGCCCGCCACTGCCCCCTAGAGGAGCCCGTGGACTCCAGGAGCCCCGGGCTTGTGGCTCTCACCGCATCGGCAGTGCCCGGCTCCCTGGGTCTCTCCCCACTTTTCCTCGTGAGAACTTGAGGCTCATTGGAGTTGGGGTTGAAGATCTGCACTGTGAGCGGCCGGAAGGCGCCCTGATGTGGAGACCGCGCTTGTGCTGGCACCTGTGGGGACTGCCAAGGGCCTGTGCCAGCGTGGAGCTCTGGGCCCTGCATGTGTCCCTGGGATGCTGGTGGCCTTCTTTGGCTGAGTCTGGGTCACCTACCATCAGAGTCTGGATGGTGACTGACCCCACATGAGCTCTCTGCCTAGACATCCATGCATTTGTGGTTCTGGAATCGGGGTACCCACTCCCACTAGGACATGTTCTAGGGTGGCAGAGCACTCAGTCCGCAAGGTCAGAGCCCAGGGTCCGTCCCCTGCACTGCAGAGATGTCTCCAGTTGGTGATGTCTGTGGCTAGCAGGGACCCCAGGGCAGGGACTGCTGGGCCTGAACCCAAGGGCCCCGTCGTCTGCCCGTGGCTCCCTGTGGACATCCCTGAGGGCTGCTGAGGAAGTGACCTGGGTTTGGTTTGGTTAGGAGAACTGGAAACAAGCTGGGCACGGTGATGCAGGCCTGTAGTCCCAGTGCTCGGGAAACTGAGGCAGGAGGATGGCAAGCCCAAGCCCAGCCTGGGCTGTTGAGCAACTAGAGTCTGTCTTGAAATTAAAACTAAAAAAAAACATGGGCCGGGGATGTAGCTCAGTGCGAAGGCCCGGGCCTGACCCCAGGACCGCAGAGTGAATGAATGAATTAAAATAAATAAAGTGACTGGAAACAGTGAGCCCAGGTCTGTGTTTAAGGCTTTTTCAGGGAACTCCAGTATGTCAGGAGCGATCTGTGCAACAGTTCCAGAAACAAAGGGGGAACTTGCAGTGTCTGGCGCTTGCCTGTGTCCTGCCAGCTTCTTCTGCCTTTCACAGTTGTCCCGGAGCTGCTGGCCTGTCCCCTCTGCCCAGACCCCACCCTGGCACTTCCTGGGGCTGGGTCTTCACAGGCCGCGGCAGCTTCTGGGAAGCTTCCGGCCTAAACACTTGAGTGTGTGTGATGGATGCTGGACGAGGGGGATGGCCCCCCTAGGCCATGTTCCCCACCGGCGGCCCACGGGCCCTCTTCCTCCTGTATTCCCATGGTGACCGATTGTTCCTCCTGGCAGTGTCTTGCCTGTCACCGTCAGATGAGGAACAGGGCAAGCTGCTCTCTGAGTTGGGCCTGTCCTGTCTCAAGCTCTCAGTGGGGCTTGCAGTGCTACCCCTGGGAACCCCAGGGCTTGGTGCCGGGGCGGGGGGTGGTTCAGAAGTGGCTGTGGGACCAGGGTCTCCTGCGGCAGAGTAGAGGGGACATAACCTGCTGTCTGCTTTGACCCTGGCTCCAGCCAGCACCAGGACCACAGCAGGCTGACCCAGGGACTCCGCAGTGTGCCCAGCATACCCAGACACTCCAGCCTCCCCTGTGGCCTGACCCCGCCTCCAGGCCCACACTGCCATCCTCTCCCCTCCCGTGCTACCTGGGCAGGCCGCTGTGCCACATTGCTGTAGACGTGACCCCAAAGGAGTCGGAACCCTCCTCAGGTTCTGAGCATCTCTTGAGCTTTAAGCTCGTCCATAGAGGCCACCGCGAAGGTGCTAGGCACTGTGCTGCCCTGGGACCAGCTATCTCTGGTCCTGAGTGAGAGGCTCACAAGTGGGGTGCTGCCAGGAGAAGGCAGGTGGCTGGAAGGCCTCGGCCGGGACTTAGGTGACTGGACCTTTGCACCTCCGCCTCACCTCTCCCCTCCCCGCCCCAGCCCTCCAGAGCTGTCTCCACCTGGCAGGAATCTTCTAGACGGTGGTCCTTGAGGCTGGGGTGGTTTGGTGGCCTGGCTCAGTGGCCTGTCATCACAGGCAGTTTCCCTGATGGCATAATTGATGCTCATCCCAGGGCTGGGGGTGGACTGTACGCAGAGGCTTCTGGGATGAAGGCCAAGTAGCAGACCTTGTGTTTTTAATGTCCTTCCACTTAGAATAGGAGTTCGCCTGTCCTTCTGGCACAAAACTCCTCAGGTGGTAATCGTGTGCTGAGTTTTGCTAAGTGCTGTTCTGGCTCCGGTTAATGGAAATTTATATTCTGCAGCAGTTTATGCTGGGACGAGAACCCACCCTGACAGTCCCTGCAAGGCAGGACTGGGCGAGGGCGGTGTGGGCCGCAAGCGGCCTCCTGGGAGGGCCTGCGCATGTGTGCATGCGTGTGTGAGAGACTGGGGAAGATGTGTTCATCTCTGTTTTTAGGGGACACCCCTTGGTGTCCCACAGCCACCACCCTGTCTGTACCCAGCAGCCCTGTGCCCCTGTGCCGGAGCCTGCCGCCTCCACACGCGTGCAAGCCACACTACTCTCTGGCCCCTCAGTGGCCTTCGAGCCCAAGGACGCTGGAGGAAAGGTGTTTTTCAGAGTCCCCAGCTTTCCCTTCCCACGCGAGGTGGCTGTCCTTATCTTTATCCGTGCTTTGTACAGTGGGGACAGGGCCCTCCCCTGCCTTAGCTGCCTGCAGGGACACTGCGGGACGGGCTTGCTGCCCCGGGTTGTGGCTTCTGTCCTGGGGCCACTTGGCAGGCAGGGCTGATGCTCTGAGGTCCGAGACTGCACTCCCGCCATGGGCCCACCGAGGGACCTCCCCAGGGGAAGACAGCAGGGTCACCCTGGCGCCGCTCCGAGGGGCTGGGGTTCTGCCCTCCCCCCACCTCCTCTTGCTGGCCCTCCTGTGGTCAGTTCCTTCAAGATGAGAACATGGTTGAGCTGCAGGAAGAAAGCCAGGGAGTTCAGGGTAGGCGTGGGATATGACTGAAGCCTGGCCGTGGCAGGTTCCGTCTCTGAGACCAGATAGGTGCCTCCTGTGCCAGTGGCCTGGACCTCTACCCTGGTGACTGGTCTCCTGCGTGGGTGGCAGGATTCCAATGGGAGGTTTCTAGGGTCTGCTGGGCATGATGAACCAATGCCTCCAACCGTGGATCCCACCAGATGGGTCCAGTGTCACCCACTAAGTTACCCAGTGGCACAAGCCTGTGGTCCTGGTCCTCCAGGAGGCTGAGGCAGGAGGATTGTAGGTAGCCTGGGGCACTTAGCAGCTTGATGAGACCCTGTGTCAAAATAACAGACAAGAAGAAAGGCCTGGGGATGTCGGCCAGTGTGGAGGCCCCGAGTTCCATCCCGATAGTACTGTGGCGAGGAAAAAAGAACTGGCGGGCAGGACCTTCCATGGCTGCCACAGGGTCAGGCGTGCGGCTGTGTCCGGCTGGGACCTGGGAACCTGGGCATGGGGTTGCTGCCTGGCTGTGCCCTGGCTGGGCAGGGGTGGTGACGTGGTCTGCAGACCTCCCTGTGACCTGGCTCGCTTACCCGGCTGGGCGTGCAGGACCGTGCTGTGCAGGTGTGTGTGTATGGGGGAGCATTTACACACGTTTGCAGGCAGCCAGCAGCAGTGACAGCCCCCCTAGCCTCTGCCACCACCTCTGACCGAGACCCGTACATAGTCTCTGCCAGGACCAGCAGAGCTCCATGGGAATTGGGGGGAGAAGGGTGAAGCCATTTCCTGGCCAGGGGTTCCCCGTGCCTTGTGACCAGGTGCTGACGGACACCCCCCCCACCCCCATCCCCCGCTCAGGTGACTGCGCTTCCCAGCCTGGGGTGGACCTGCGTGTGGGTGGCACCTCCTGGTAGAGGCTCCGTCCAGTCCTCTCTGTTGCTGGGCCTGAGTCGGAGTCGTTCTCAGCTGCATTTCCTTGGTTCAGGTTTTCAGTTTTGGTTCTGAGACAAAGTCTCACGATGTCGCTGTGCTGCCCTGGCCTGGCTCTGTCTGGCAGTCCTCCCGTGAGTGCTCCTGATGGCTGAGGTTACAGGCCTGTGCAGCCAGGCCGGCTTCCATTCGCTTTTATTTTTTTTAAGGTGGAGTCTCGTTCTGCAGTCCAAGCTGGTCCTGAATTCACTCAGTAGCCCCGACTGGCCTTGAACTCTTGGCAGTTCTCCTACCTCAGGCCCCTCCCCTCCCTCCCGTGCTGGCATTACAGACGTGCGCCACCATGCCTAGCTAATCTTGATGTGGTGCTGGGAAATTGAACTCAGGGCCTTGTACTTGCTAGGCAAGCGCTGTAACTACTGGGCCACATCCCAGCCCTGCATTTACTTCTGATGGTAGGAGTCAGACACTGCGCTTGACTTGGGGTCTGGAGGTCAGAGATGCCTCCAGGGGGCCTGCTGGGGAGGCCCCAGCGGGGAGGTCCGGGTGGGGTTGGCAGGGAGGAGGTTCCACACGCAAGGCTGGTCCACTTTACTATTTACTTGTGTCTTAAGTAACAGCGCACACATACACTTTCTACCACGCCAGGGTTGGAAGCCAGCGGCTTTCACACTGAGGCACACCCCGGCCCAGTTTTTGGTTTCAGCCTCCCGGAGTGCTAGTATTACAGACCCACTACCTGCATAGGAATTTAACCATCCTAACTTTATTTTTGGGGTGTGTGTGTGTGTGTGTGTGTGTGTGTGAGAGAGAGAGAGAGAGAGAGAGAGAGAGAGAGAGAGACGCAGACTCACGCTCACAGCAGTCCTTCCGTCTCCTGAGTGCTGGAATTATAGGCATATGCTACTACACCTGGTTCCCCGCCCTTTTCCTCCTGTTTTAAACAGGGTCCTAACTGGACATGGTGGCACAGGCCTGTGATCCTGGCACTCCAGGAGGCTGAGGCAGGAGAATTGCAGGTAGCCTGGGCGATTTAGTAACTTGATGAGACCCTGTGTTAAAATCAAAACTAGAAAGTGGCCTGGGGACACAGCTCTGTGTGGAGGCCCTGGGCCGAGTCCTCAGTAAATATGTACACGCACACACTCACGCACAAATCCACTCAGGGTTGCAGTCAGTTGCTAAGGGATCAATATGTGTTCCTCCTGCCTCCGCTTCCCAGAATCTGGGATTGTAGGTGTGTACCACTGTGCCTAGCATATTCTTTTTTTCTTTTTAGAAGTTTCCTGTATTTGTCCAGACTCCTCCAGGGGTTCCAAGTCTATCCCTTCTTTTTCTGAACAGCTCATGTGCTGGGGAGTGGGGCCACTGGACCAGGGTGTGACTGCCTCGGCCTCCGGGCTGTCCACATGGTCAGTGGTCTTGCGGGTCGGCAGCTGCCTGGGGAGTTTGATGGGTCTCTTGCTCAGCCTTCAGTTCATGTATTTATTTATTTATTTGTCTGTTATTTACTGTCTATCTGTTTAGAGAAAGGGTGGCCTTGTGTAGCCCAGGCTGGTCCTGAACTCACTGTGTAGCCCAGGCTGGCCTTGGACTCACAGCAATCCTTCTGTCTCAGCCTCTGAGTGCTGAGATTACAGGTGTGTGCCACCATGCCCAGCATATGTGGTGCTGGGGAATCGAACTCAGGGCCTGTGCTTGATAGGCAAGCACTCTAACTGCTGTGCCCTTCCTCCCGCCCTCATGGTACCTTTTTATGGCCAAGTAATGTTCCACAGTGTGGATGTGCTGCACCGCGTTTATGCACGCACTGGTGGGTGTGTGCTGGGGTTGGTTGTTTGCACGTTTTGGCTCTTGTGGAAAGTGAACACGCGGGTGTGAATGTCTGAGTACAAGTTTGGCAGGGCATGTTCCATCCATGTGCATGTACATGCCTATGGATGATGCTGCCCAGTCACGTGTGACCAATGTTTCAGAAGCTGCCAGCCTGCTGGCACGGCCCCCCGCTCCTCCACCCAGCACTGTGGGGACCTCACTTCTCCCGTCTCCTAGGGTCACTCTGTCCCTCTCGGCTTTCATCCCTCCCCTTCTCTCTCTCTCTCTCTCATTGGGGTGGGTGTTTCTGCTGGAGGTTGAGCCAGGGCCCCACGCACGCTAGGCAAGCATTCTACCCTGGACCACAGCCCCAGTCCTTTAAAAAATGTCATTTTGAATCTGGGCCCGGTGGCACAGGCCTGAAATGGCACCACCTGGCCAGGCTGAGGCAGGGGGATCACAAATTTCAAGTCCAGCCTGGGCTACTTAGGGACTTAGTGAGACCCTGTCTCGAATCGAAACTGAAAAACTGGCTGGTGGGCTGTGGGTGTAGCTCAGTGGCTAAAGCTCTTACCTCGCGTGCATAGACCCTGGTTGGACCCCTCAGCACCACGTAAAGTTAGCTGGGTGTGGTGGTGCGGCCCCCAGCAGTCTGGAGGCTGAGGCAGGAGGGTTGTCTTGAGTTCCAGCCCAGCCTGTGCTACGCAGTGAGTTCAGGACCAGCTTGGATTATGGCGTGAGACCCTGTCTCAAAAAAAGAAAAAAAAAAGAGGGCTGGGGAAGTAGCTCAAGGCAAGGCCCTGGGCTCTGCCTGCAGTACCACTAAATTAATTATTAATTGACTTGAGGTAGGATCTAGCTTACTTGCTTAGGCTAAACTCAAACTTTCAATCCTGTTCAGTCTCCTGAGTAGCCAAAATTTTCAGCAGTCGGTTTGGCCTTGTGCCAGTTAGGCACATACCTCCTTGCGCCAGGTGAGTGCTCCAGCCACGGGCTCTGCCCTCACCCAACCAGCGTGGATCCTTAAGAGCTCGGCACAGTGATGCCCACCTGTCACGCTAGGCCTCAGGAGGCTGAGGCAGGACGATGACAAGTTTGAGCCCAGCCTGGGTGCCTTAGTGAGTCAGTGAGACCCTGTCTTGACAGGAAAATATGCTGGTGGTGTAGCTCAGGACAGAGGCCCTGGGCTCCATCCTCACTACCGCAGACGTAAATAAAAACACATGATACTGGAAGGCTACAAGGAAGGGAATCTCATTTTGTTTGCTCAGTAACAAGAACGTCAGCCCAGCACTCTGGGAGGCTGAGACAGGAAGGTAGGAAGGCCCTGGACTTGATGCCCAGTACCACCACCAAAACGAAAAATCACGAAAGGCCGTGAGAACCCCTTGGTGCAGGCCATCGTGGTCCCACAAAATGCAAGATGCCCGTTGGGACCGAGGGTGTAGTGCAATGGTTAGGGCGCTTACCTAGTGTGCACAAGGCCCTGGGTTCACGTCTCCAGCACCACATTAAGTCTAGCTGGGCGTGGTGGCACACACCTGTGATCCCAGCACTCAGGAGGCTGAGGCAGGAGGACAGCTGTGAGTCCAAGGCCAGCCTGGTTTTTACAGTGAGCTCAGTTCCAGGCTGGACATCCGTGTGCTGCTGACCCGTTGCCAGCATGCACCCTTCCCCTGCCTGCCGCTGGCGGGTCCCACGGACACAGCGCCGGCTCTCCAGAAGCACCGTGCGTACCACTGAGAGGTCAGCAGTCCTCCCAGTTACACTGCTTACAGATTCAGACGACTTGTCTTTTTTTCTGAGACAGCGTCTTGCTCTGCAGGCCAGGCTGGCCTCGAATTCTCTGCCATCCTTCTGCCTCAGCGTCACGAGTGCTGGGATCACGGGTGGACGCCACATCACCTGCCTTATGTGGTGCTGGGGAGTTGAACTCAGGGCTTTGCCTTAACCGCTGAGCTATTCCTTCAGCCCCCTCCTTCCCTCACTTCTCTCCCTCCCTCCCTTCTTTCCTTGTCGCACTCCATAGCTAGGCCGTTCCCGAACCCACTGTGTCGTCCTGGCTGCCCCCAAACTCACAGCAATCCTCCTGCCTCAGCCTCCTGAGTGCTGGGATTACAAGCGTGTGCCACCACGCCCAGCGGATGTGGTGCTGGGAAATTAGACCTAGGGTCTGCTGTCACCACTGGTATGTGGCCTTTTTTGAATTTACTTTCTTTTTTGGAGATAGGGTGTGGCTCTGTAGCCCAGGCTGGCCTTGGACTCACAGCAGTCCTCCTGCCTCAGCCTGCCAGGGTGCTGGGATTGCGGGCACGTACTGTCACGCCCGGTTTCTATCTTCATTTCCGATGGACGCGTTTCCCTGTTTCTGGGCCGAATTCTCAATTCTGTCCATGAAGAGTTTGCTCTTCCTCTTGCACGGCACTGGGGTGGCATCCAGGCCCTGACACGGGCCGGGCAATCCCTCTGCCCGAGTCTCCTCGACTGGGCACCGGGCTGGCAGCGGCCGGGGCGCAGGGGCACCTTCCCGGAGCCCCGCGCAGCCCGGGCGGGCCGGGAACCTGCGGCTTCCACCCGGCGTCTGAGCGTGAAAGAAAAACGCTACACGGGGCAGCGCGGCCTGCAGACGCGGAAACCGGGCGGGAGAGGACTACGCAGCCGCAGAGCGGCGCAGCCGGGCCCGCGGGGCGGGGCCTGGTGCGGTGGGCGTGGCCGGCGAGGGCGGCTGCAGCTCTACGCATCTCGCGGACCTGGGGTCGTCTGGCTTTTCCCTTTTGGTACTGGGGATTGAGCCCAAGCGTTTTGCTCCGAGCTGCATCCCCAGCCGTTTTAATTTTTAATTTCTTTTTGAAACAGGGTGGCGCTCTGTAGCCCAGGCTAGCCTGGGACGGATGTCAGTCGTCCTGCCTCAGCCCCCCGAGTGCTGGGATGACGGCGTGCGCCACTAGGCCTGGTTACTTTCCCTGTTTCATTTTCATTTTTAAATTTAATTTTATCTTTTGCTGAACTGGAGATCTCGCCCAGGGCCTTTGCCGAGCCCCAACCCCAGCCCACATTCAGTTCTGATTTTAAGACAGGGTCTTGCCAAGTCACTAAATTGCCCGGGCTGGGCTCAAAATTGAGATCCGCCTGCTGCAGCCTGCTGAGTGCTGGGACTGCAGGCCGGTGCTGCCCGCCAGCTCTCCTCCATTTTGGCCAGCTCTGCAGGCAAGGCTGGGCCCTGCTGGGTGCCCCCGCTGGTGGGTGAGACTTGACTGTTCGGGCCGCCTCTGTGCCCCATGCCCATCCCGAGCCGCCCGCCGCTTTCCGGTTTGCGGCTGGCAGTTTCGCTTTGCTTTCATTTGGGGAAGTGGGCGCGGGGCTCTGCGGGGAGGTGAGCGCAGGCCGCCGAGTCGCCTGCCGCAGGCGGTTGTCCAGCGCGTCCCGGGTGTCCAGGCGTCTTCTCCCGGCGGGGTCCCCACGCCGCCCGGCCGCCCGCAGGCATAGACCCATCCCCAGCCTCTCCTGGCCGAGGGCGCCCCGCCGGCCGGGTGTGGCACGGGAGGAAGGCGGGGAGGGGAGCTGGTTACGGGGCAGCCTGGCTCCAACCTGTTGCTGCTTCTGTTGCCCCCCCTCTTTTATTTATTTATTTATTTATTTATTTATTTGAGACAGGGTCTTGCTCTGTAGCCTAGGCTGGTCCTGAACTCATTATGGAGCCCAGGCTGGCCTTGAACTCATGGCAATCCTCCTGCCTCAGCCTCCTGAGTGCTGGGATTACAGGTGTGTGCTACCAAGCCCGGCATGATGTGGTGCTGGGGAACTGAATTTCTGTCCTCCAGCCCTCCCAACCTGTATTTTAAAAAGCAACAGAATGAGCTGGAGAAATGGCACAGTGGCTAAAGCACTCGCCTTCCGAGAGTAAAGGCCTGAGTTCAGATCTAGACCCTGTCTCAAGGAAAGAAAAGAAAGGGAAATTCACTTAGGGGAGGCTGAGGCAGGAGGACTGCCTTGAGCCCAAGGCCAGCCTGGGCTGCATATGAATTCAGGACTGGCCTGGACTGCAGGGCAAGACTCTGTCTTAAAAGAAATATAAAATGTAAAATAAAATGTAACGCAGCGTGCTCCTCACGACACCGGGGCATCATTCTCCGGTGTCTCCCCATCGGGAGGTGGCTCGCTGGCTTGCGATGTGGCCGCATTGCTGCCCTGGGTCTCTGCGGTAACTCACCCCCGCCCCAGTACCGGATATGCATGATACCAACTGAAACCCAGCTGAGCTGCGAAGGGACAGGACAGCGGGGCCAGCGTCGGTCCAGGCTGGCCCCACAACCCTGTGACACTTCTAAGGACTTGGCTTAGGAGCCTGTGGGCTGAATGGGATGCTCTGTTCATCTGTCCTGTGAGCCAGCCGTCCTGACCTGCAGGGTGTGAACACGCTGAGGTGCCTGGACAGTCAGCGCCGGGCCACGCGGCCGCGTAGGAGGACAGGGATGGGATTTCCGGTCAGCTGATATGAGCGCTTGCTGGTTGCCCCGCTGCAGGGCAGGAGCTCCGGCCTGGCTGCCTCCCCAGGAGCTCTGCTGTCCGCCAGGCTGGCCTCCTTCCAAGTGCTCAGATACCCTGTGCAGTTGTCACCCTGACCCCAGGGAGTGTGGCCCAGCCCCTGGTGACCCCGGCGCCCGCGCGTGGCAGGCTGCCCAAATCCCACGTGCCCCGTTTCCCTAGTGGTTCAGGCTGGTGACAGGCTTTTCAGCTTGGCTTTTTATTTTTGAGACAGTGTCTTGCCAGGCTGATCCTGGACTCACTGTGCAGCCCAGGCTGACCTCAAACTCATAGCAGTCCTCCTGCCTCAGTCTCCCAACGGCTAGGATGACAGGTGAGTGCCGCCACCCTCGGCTCACGTGGTGCTGAAGAACTGAACGCAGGGCCCTGCACTTGCTGGAGAAGCGCTCTAACCACCATGCTGTTCCTCCAGCCCTATTTGTTATTTTAAAACAGAGTCTCACTGAGTCTGAGCTACCCAGGCTGGCTGCCCACTTAGGGTCCTTCGGCCTCGGTCTCTCAGAGCCCTGGGATTCCAGGCCTGTGCCACCAAGCCCACTTCAGCTCCCCCCTTAAAGAAAGCACTTTACGGGACTGAACAGATGGCACAGCGGTTGGAGCGCTTGCCTAGCCAGCACACGGCCCTGACTTCAATTCCCCAGCACCACGTAAGTCGGATGGAGTGGTGCACGCCTGTAGTTCCAGCACTGAGGAGGCTGAGGCGGGAGAATTGCTGTGAGTCCAAGGCCAGCCTGGACTCTATGGTGAGTTGAGAACCAGCCTGGACTACAGAGCGAGACCCTGTCTCAGAAAAATACATAGATAAATAAAAACACGTTACCGCTCCTGACTTGCGTGAATCTCCAGCCCCTCTACTGTGTTTGGGGGTGTCTTACATAACGCCAGAGTCCTCGTGCACAAGCACGTGACACCCTAACTGTGGACCGATAACAGACATTGACCCCGTGAGTCACTGGCGGGCGGTGTACACAGGGCGGCTGTCTGCGTTGCAGTGTTTCCAGTAGAAGGGAGCTGAGGGGCGTGTGCGTGCATCACACCGCACAGAACTGGGTGCACTTGAAAGTTCAGGAGGTTTTTATTTTTTTGAGACAGAGTCTTGCTGTGTAGGCCAGGCTGGTCCTGAACGCACTGTAGGGCCCAGGCTGGCCTCGGACTCACAGGAGTCCCCAGTTTATGGGATGCTGGGGAATCGAGCCCAGGGCCTTGAGCCTGCTAGGCTAGTGTTTAACTGCTGAGCTGTTCCTCCAGCCATAGGAGTTTAGTCGTGGAATTTCCTTTTAATATTTCCAAACTGTGGCCAGGTGTTGTGGTGCAGGCCTATAATCCCAGCAGGAGGCTGGGGCAGGAGGATTGCAAGTTCAAACCCAGCCAGGGCAGTTTAGTGACTCCTCATACAGTAGGTGCTGAGCCCACAGGATGGGTGGGCACTTGGGGACAGAACCCCTGGACACTCTGCAGTGTGGCCAAGAGGATCTGGAGATTAGCAGCAGTCATTCTCGTGAGGTGATGGCGTGGGGTTCAAGGAAACTCTTGCCAGCGGCAGACACAAACTCTCCCTCTGGCTAGAGATGATGGCACGGGCCCAGGAGGGCTGAGACCCCCGGGGCTGCTGTTTCTGACACAGCCACAGGCACCAACCCACCAGCCCTGACCGCATGAAGTCGCCCAGGGCCTGGCAGCGGGTTCCCTGTGGCCCTTCCCCAGTGCCCTCTTGGCCACGTGTGTGGCCACCATCCGCACAGCTGTGCTGGACCCAGTTGAAGGCCCCTGGCAACCAACGTCACTGGCACAGCAGGTGGGGGCCGGCCCGGGGGCCCGAGTGGCTCTGGCCCTCCTTGCCTGGTGGACCCAGCCTTGTTCGTAGTACCCTGAGGTTCGGAGCTTTTGGGGACATTCCAGGCTGCTGGGGGGCACAGCCCACCAGGGTGGGTGACGAACAGGCTCCTCAGCAGCAGCTGGGCTCCAGTGGTACCCGACCACCCTGGGAGAAAGTGCTGGTCACCCTCAGTCACCACGTGCTGGCTAGCTGGTGCCCATTCGTCAGGGTGCAGTGAGCCCAGCCTGTTCTCTACTGATGGGGGCACCGAGGCCGGGCCTAGCCCAGACCCTGGGGCCACCTGAGGCAGGGTGGGGCGACCCAGGGTTCTAGCTTCAGACAGGAGGTGGCCCAGCGACCATACCCAGTTACTGCCCCTGCCCTTCCCAGGAGCCATCTCCCCTAAGAGTTTCGTTTGCTTTATTTGTTTATTTATTTATTTATTTATTTATTCTGGGAGGGGGCACTGAGACTTGAATCTCGGGCCTTTGCACTGAATTACTTCCCCAGCCTTTTTGATTTTGAGATAGGGTCTGACTCAGCCGGGCTGGGTTTGAACTTGCAATGTTCCTGCCTCTGCCTCCCAGAGGCCACTGCCAGGCCCAGCTTGGAGACTCTGTGCTCTGTTCCTGTCCCAAGGGAAGCCCGGGCACTGGGGACCCTGCAGGGTGGTGCTGGGCCTGCGGTCAGTTGTGCCTGAACTGCGGCCGGGGAGCCACTCACCAGATTCTCTTTCCCTGGGGTCTCCGAGAGCAGTGACGGGGCGAAGACAGGGACAGCAGGGCCCCCAGGGGTGTGAATGGGGCCTGGAGGACAGGAAGGGCCCCCCAGGTGGCCCTCACTCAGGGAGTCCTCCACTTTTACAGCAGCCATGTGTGAACACCCTGGCAGGGTGGGACGGGCCCTGTCCCCAAGGCTGCACTGTTTCCAGGAGCGGGGAGGTGGAGCTGGGCTCCGGGGGGACACGGGGACATGGACATGGAAGGTCCTGAAAGTCGTTGCTGAGCCCATGCTGGTGAGACCGCAGAAGCTGGGAGGACCCATGGGTGCTGCTGCTGTTTACTTAGAGAGTCACCGGGGACCGAGGCCAGGGCCTTTGCACTGAGCTGTATCACCAAGCCTATTTTTTGATTTTTTTTTTTTTTTTTTGAGACAGGGTCTCACTCTGTGGTCCAAGCTGGTCCTGAATTCACTTCAGAGCCCAGGCTGGCCTTGGACTCATGGCAATCCTGCCTCAGCCTTCTGAGTGCTGGGATTACAGGCATGCGCCACCACGCCCAGCTTATGTGGTGCTGGGGAATCGAACTCGGGTACTTAGCGCTTGGCTTAGCACTTGCCCAAGCGCTTTAACCGCTGAGCCGTTCCTCCAGCCCAATTTTTTGATTTTTGAGTCAGGGTCTCCGTAAGTTGTTAAGTTGCCCTGGCTGGTGACCCTCCTGCCTCAGCTTCCCAAGGTGCTGGGAGGACAGGCCTGGGCCTGGCTTACAGCTTGTTGAGCTAGAGGTGTGGCGCATAAGGGACAGCAGGTGACAGCTGCCCAGGGGGAGACGAGATCCGGGGTTAGAGTGCAGCAGGAGGCGTGGACAGAGGTCCCTGAGTGGGAGTGGGAGGTGGCCCTGCCTGGCTCTGTTCCGGGGGACAGGAGGAGAAGGAGAGGGCCCATCCCAGAGGCCCAGCTGCGCTTTCCATGTGACCTGTAGTGACCAGCAGGTGTCAGCAGAGCCCGCGGAATGCCCAGACCAGCCCAGCGGCAGGGGCGTGGGGCGGGGTGGAGCTGACCCAGGGCTGTCTCTGGCTGGGCCCGGAGGTGCAGCTGCCCAGGGCCCAGGAGCCCTAGGGGGGATGGGGAGCTCGGGGGACGGGGTTGGGGGGGACGGTTGGTATGGACTTGAGAGCGGGAGTATCCCCCGGACAGCCCTGCCCAGCACTGGGGGTCCGAGGTAGGTGCTGTACTGGGATCTCCGTTTCCCCATCTGTAAAACTGTGCCAAGGGCTTGCCCAGAGTGGGAATCCAATTAAAACCAAACAAACAGACTGCTCTTGGCCAGGCCCAGTAGGCGCAGGCCCAGCTGGCGCAGGCCTGTCACCCCAGCACTCTGGGAGGCTGAAGCAGGAGGATCGCACATTCAAGCCCAGCCTGGGAATTTACTGACTTAGTGAGACCTTGTTTCCAAAGTAAAAAATAACAAAGGACCAGGGACACAGCTCCGTGCACATGTCCTGGCACATGTGGGGTGCACCTGTGTGGTCCAGGGGGGCACAGGCCAGAGCTGGAGGGGCCCCAAGTCCTCTCCTGGCTCTTGGTAGGTCCCTGTTGGGTGCTCAGTGTGTCTTTTGCCACCAGGGACACCTAACACCTCCCTCAGGTGGGCCACATGACCTGGGCTGAGACAGACAGAGAAACTGAGGCTGGGATGGGCAGAGGAGGGGAGGGAGTCAGGTGACACTGGAATTAGGGGAATTCATTCACGGGCCCAGCGCCCTCTGTCCCCCCTCCTCTCCCTCCAACCCTCCACTCCCCTTTCCCTCCTCCTGAGTGCACCCGCGCTGAGAATTGCTGAGGCTGACTTTTACTAAATGAAGTCTCCGCTGCCTCCATTAGTTTATTTTCTACAGAAAGCAAATTAAAGGCTTGCCAAGGGAAGAGCGCCCAAGCTCCGCCTGCTGGGGGGGCTGGGGGCCCCGGGGGGCCTGCGGGGATCCCTGGGGCCCACAGGGGGGGTTCCATCCCAGTGGGCTGGACTGACTCTGGCTGATGCAGGAGGATTGCAAGTTTGAGCCCAGCCCTTTTTTTTCTTCTCTATTAAAAAAAATTTTTTTTAGGCAAGGTCTCACTCTGTAGTCCAGGCTGGTCCTGATCTCATATACGAAGCCCCGCTGGCCTCCAGCTCACCAAGCTGATTTTAGGGGCGTAGGGGAATCAAGCCCAGGGCCTTGCGCGGCTGGGCGAGGGCTCTGACGATGGAGCTGCACCCCGGCTCCTTGTTGCAAGTTAAAAATAAAAAAAGGGCTGGGATGAAGGGTAGGGCTGGGTCCCCTCCAATGTACCGCAAAAAATAAAAAGAAGAAAAAGGAAGAGGGAAGCCCCTCTACAGCCCAAGACAGCCCCGCCCCACGCTCCTGCGACTTGGCAGACTCTTTCCTTAGGTAAGAAAACCGAAATTCAGTTCAAAAAGTGTTGATGGAAAACAGATTGTTAGCCCAGGCCTGGAGGAGCTGTGAAGGCCCCTGTCGTGGCGGCACCGCTGTGCTGTGGGCCTCTCAAGGTCAGGGGCACAGGCTCAAGGTCACCCCAGGCCTGGCCTCTGCCAGCATGCAGGGGTGGGGGAGATGGGCCGATGAGGGACACGGGCTGCCCTAAACCAGCTGGCTTCGGCTGCTAGGAAGTGACCGTGGGACAGCCCAGGGAGCCAGAAGCCGGTGGGATTTTCCGGAAGGTTGGAGAGTTTCTTCCCTCTCGCTCTAGGTTCTGGTGGCACCCACAGTTGTGGCTGTGCCACTCTCTGTCTCCTGGTCCCTTGGCTTCCTCTTTGCGTCTCCGTGGACTCTCTCGGAGGGACAGCAGCCTGATGGCACTTTTTAGGGGCCGCCGGAGCCGGGGTGACCGCATCTTGAGGGTGGTCTGTAGGTGATTCCACGCACAGACTTATTTCCAATCAGTTCCTGGGATCGATGAACCCTAAAATGTCCCCAGAAGTCCCAGGTGTGCGGAAGGCGACTAACCACTCAGCTGCCGCATCCCCAGTCTGTCAGCCCACGTTTTTTTTTTTTTTTTTTTTTTTTTTTTTTTTTTTTAATTGTTTAGAGCTGAGGACCAAACCCAGGGCTTTGCACTTGCGAGGCAGGCGCTCTACCACTGGGCTAAATCCCCAACCCCATTTTTTTTTTTTTTAAAGCTTGGAGAAAAGAGATTCCAGTGAGTTGCCAGGTTGCCCAGCTAAGCTTGAGCTTGTGACTCCCCTGCCTCAGCCTCCCCACATGCTGAGATTCCGGGCCTGCACCCCAGGGCCTGGCACGGTTTGAAACAAATGACTGTAAACTCGGTGACCTCAACAACAAAGTGGACACGTGTGTGGTGGTACACACGTGTAATCTCAGCACCCGGGAGGCCGAGGCAGGAGGATGCTAAATTCTAGCTTAGCTTTTACTGATTGAGTGAGACACTCTCAAAATTTAAAAACGTAGAAAAAAAGAAAGTTGGGGAGCTGGGGATGTGGCTCATTGAGAGACAGGGACGCAGACTGGCTCGCGGCTCAGCGGCTCCTTTGACAGACTGTTTGTCACCTTCCCTGCGAGGGACAGGGACAGAGAGGGCCGGAACGTCGCACAGCAGCTAAGGCGCTTGCCTAGAGAGCACAAGGCCCGCGTTTGATTTCTAGCACCATGTTTGCCAAGCGCGGTTGGTTTGACATGCTTTGAGTTTGAGGCCAGCCTGGCCTCCGTAGTGAGGTCAGGACCAGCCTGGGCTACCGAGTGGGACCCTGTCTCCAAAATATATAAATAAATAAACAATAAAAAGAGACAGATAGACAGAGACAGAGAAAGGAATTGTTGGCCGGGCCTGGAGGCTGGTGTCCCAGGCAAGGTGAGGGGGAGCGGGCTGCAGGGACGGTCCCCGGGGTCCCAGGCCTCCCTAGCATCTGCCACGGCCGGTGCACCCACGTCACTGTCATGGCCTCCCTGTGGCCTCGTGGCCTGCTCTGCGGTGGGGAGCCAGGCACCCCGCAGCTCTCCCGCCCTGACGCCCTGATCCTTCCTGCTCCTGTCCATGCAGATCTGCGCGTGTGCATTTGGGAGAACCAGTCCACCTGCTGTGCCCAGCTGTGGCAGGAGGGAGACCAGCAGGCCAGCTAGGAGCCCCTGGACATGAGGTGCTCAGAGGGAAAGTGAGGAGTCCCTGGCAATCCAGGCGGGTGGGCCCTGTTTTATCGAGGAGGGGCTTGAGATCCTCGTGCCCCAGCCTCCCTGAGTGCTGGAATTCTGGGCCTGTACCACTGGGCCTCACTCATGGGGCTGGAGCTTATAGTGTATGTTGTATGTGCTCTGCTGTGGGCAGCCTCGGGGCTGTGGCAGGCGGGGACCCTCCAGTCTGCAGGCCTCGCCCTGTGCCCAGCTCGGAGCCTGGCTGAGAGTTGCCTCCTCCCTGAGCCTGCAGAAGGGGCGGCTGCTGGGCATGCCAGGAGCTCAGAGATGCGGGTGCCACATGTGAGTCCTTGGGGATTTTGGGAGACTTCCACCAAGGGCTAAAAACAGTCCCAATTAAGACAGAGATGGCAACGGTCTTGGGCTCGGGCTGGAGCTTGTCAGCCCCTTGGCAAATGGCAGTGTTTAAATCCCTGGGGGAGACAGGTATGCAGGGATGAGACCCTGGTGTGGCTCCCAGGGGTCCCCTCCAGGAGCCGTGCCACTCCACCGCATGGTGAGGGACACAGAAGGGGCTGGGGGGGGGAGTGGCCATCAGGATGTCCCGCAAGGGATGCCGGGAAGCACTGGACCCGCCTGGCCACAGGGCAAAGCACCCACCCAGATCCCAAGGACGCGTTGTCGTCTTTACAGACAGAAACTGTGAGCTGCCCTGGTGACTGTGGCTCAGGCCTGTAATCTCAGCGCTCCAGGAGGCCAAGGCGGGAGGATCCCGAGTTGGAGCCCAGCCTGGGAAATGCAGCGATTTAGCCAGCACATCTAGAACTCAAAAATGAAAAACAGGCTGGGGACGTAGCTGAGTGCAAAGTGTCTGGGCCTGTCCTGGCACCATGCACACACGGGCACACATGGGCACACACAGGCACTCACAGGGCACACAGAAATAACACACAATTAACCTTTTTTCTTGATACTGGGGACTGAACCGAGGACCTGGGCTACACAGTGAGCTCAGGACCCGCCCAGACTACACAATGAGACTGTCTCAATGGGGGGGAGGGGGGCGGTCGGTCAGGGTCTCACTAGGTAGCCCAAATGGAGCCGGAGCTTGAAGACCCACCTGCCTCAGCCTCCAGGAGGGCAGGAATTACAGGTAGTGCCACTGTGACGGGCTTCCCAGATGTATTGCTTTAAGGCGCCAGGGGAGCAGAGCTTTGGTGCAGCAGCCTCTGCACACCGACACCCCTGCAGGGAGTGGGTCGGGCCTGGCGGGGGCAGGTGAGTGCTGGCTGCTGTCTCTGGCGCACTCAGGGTGGCACGGGCTCCCTGGAAGAGTCGCACCTGGGCACCCGGGCATCCAGGGGTCGCGCACGCAGCACTGTACCACAGACCAAGCAAAGGCTGTGCTGCTAGTCTCAGTCTGTAGCCCAGGCTGGTCCTGAACTCAGGATGGAGCCCAGGCCTCAAACTCACAGCAATCCTCCTGCCTCAGGCTCCGTGTCAACCATGCCTGGCTTCCGTGGGGCTGGGGAGTCGAACCCCAGCCCAGGTGCTTGCCGGGCAATGGTGTGCTACTCCTCCAGCTCCAGGGTAGCTGGTCACGAAGCACAAAAATGACGGACCGCCAGCGCCCGCCCCGCCCCGCCCCGCCGCGCCCCGGTCGGCCGCTCCGGGAACTGCAGCCGGTTTCTGCGGTGCAAAACGCCAAGCTGCCGACATGACGTCGCCGAACCCGATCGGGAGGCGGGGTGGTCGGGGCAGCGCCCACGTACGCACCCTGTGCCTGGCCGCCCAAGCCGGCCACAGCCCGCACACCCGATGTCATCACGCGCTAATCCCCGGCCAGGGGGCTGGCGGGGCAGCCATGTGCCCGAATGTGCCCCACACCCCTCTACTGCCGAGCCCTCCGTGCGTGTGCGGGTGTGTGTGCAGTGTGTGTGTGTGCGTGTGTGTGCTGGGACTCAAGCACCGTGCCTTAGCACTGAGCTGTATCTTTTTTTTTTTTTTGAGACTGGGCCTGTGCAGTCCAGGCTGGTCTTGAACTCACGATGTAGACCCGGCTATGCTGTCTTGAAATAAAAAAATCAGGGCTGGAGGAATGGAATGGCTGAATGGTTAAAGCAGTTGCCTAGCAAGCTCTAAGTCAAGCGCTAAGTACCCGAGTTCAGTTCCCCAGCACCACAGAAGCTGGGCGTGCTGGCGCACACCTGTAACCCCAGCACTCAGCAGGCTGAGGCAGGAGGACTGCCTTGAGTGTGAGGCCAGCCCGGGCTGCGCAGTTAGCTCAGCAGCAGCCTCTGGCTACAAAGTAAGAGTCGGGGGCCTGAGGCACAGCTCGGTGGCCCAGCACCTGCGGAGTAAGCGCTAAGCCCTGAGTTCCACACCCTGCCCCACGTAAGGCGGTCGTGGTGGCGCACACCTGCAGTCCTAGCACTCCGGAGGCTGAGGCAGGAGGACTGTTGTGAGTTCCAGGCCATTCTGGGCTACATATGGAGCAAGGCTCTGTCTCAAACAGAATAAAACAAAAAAATTTACAAAGTCAGACCATTATCCCCAAAATAATATGGGGTTGTGTCAGGCCTGGTGTCAGTGCCCAGTACTGTGCTGGGCTGCAGCCAGCCTCGGCAGTCAGCAGACACGGGTTGCCTGGATGAGAGGCAGGAGCTGTTTCTGAAGGCCCAGCCCTGATGCAGCACAGTCACATCTGTGGGCCAGGCGGTCGGCGGGGCACCCGCTGTGACTGAAATGGAGACCGACCCCACTGTCTTCCCTCCCTGCCTCTGGGTCTGCGGCACTGGGCGGCGAGCCCAGGGCCTCCACACTCAGCCGCATCCCCAGCCTGTTCTTAACTCTGACTTTGAGACAAGGTCTTGCCCGGTTGCCCAGGCTGGGCTTGAACTTGAGATCCTCCTGCCACAGCCTCTCACACCAGGTCATAGGCCTGTGTGACCGGGGTGCCTTTGAACACCAGGGTTCAAGCATTCTCCTGCCTCAGCCTCCCAAGTAGGTAGGACTACAGACATGCACCACCATGCCCAGCTGAGACCCCGCTTGCTAATAGGAGGAAGGTCAGAGAACACTGGGGCCGTGATCTCACGTCCCCACCGCAGGCGGTACCTGGCGAGCTCCCCGGCCCCTTGTTCCGCTTCTCCCACACACCATCCTGGAGTCCGCCGAGGTTGCAACGTACCCGGAGCACCTGGCCGCGGCTGTCCTGGGCTGGACACTGTGGACGGAGATCAACGCCCACGCCACAGGTGAGAACGGTCATGGTGAGGAAGGGACCATGTGGGATTTGTCTCCAGGCCCCTCCCCTTGATTCCTGCCTCATGTCACTGGCCCCCAGCGACTTGGGGAACGATGGCCTGCTTGGGGCCCACCACCACCAGCTGGGCCTGGACTCCTGGGTGTCCCAGGCCCCAGTTGCTCAGTCCCAGCCCTGCTGCAGTGACAGAATGCCAAGCTGACGCCCGAGACGCAGCTGCCATGAACAATTCCTGCCCTTTCCACAAAACACCACGGATCCCCCTGCTGCCCGGCTGGCTGCAAGGGGGAGAGGCTGGTGAGTGAGACGCCGGTCCGGGCTCTCGGCTGTCCAGGATCCGGCCTGCAGGGCTGGATGGGTAGCCCAGGCTACTGTTGCCTGTGCTGGCGAGGTGGCTGGTCCCCGCCCGGCCTTCCTTGTAGCTCTGTCCCCAGCACTAGGCCCACCATCTGATCTGCAAGCCAGGCAAGCCCTGCTGGGCAGTCTCTCGGCTCTGCCTTTGCATCCCAACAAACTCCTATTCGTCCTTCAAAACCCTTCCAAGATGAGGTTGTTTCTTTCTTTCTTTTTTTTTTTGAACAGATGTTTGCTGAGGTCTCCTGGGCTTGGGGATGGGACAGGAAGTGCGGGCTGAGCTGGTTGCCTCCAGAACCCAGGGTTAAAATGCCAGCCCTGAGGGCGAGGTCTTGGGGGCTGTCTTCCTTTGGACTAGGGCCTGAACCAGGGCCTTTGCATGGAGTTACAACTTTTTTTTTTTTTTCCTGAGACAGGCTG
Organism: Ctenodactylus gundi; assembly: GCA_004027205.1. Classification (NCBI taxonomy): domain Eukaryota; kingdom Metazoa; phylum Chordata; class Mammalia; order Rodentia; family Ctenodactylidae; genus Ctenodactylus; species Ctenodactylus gundi. The sequence goes on along the minus strand of PVKB01003483.1, from coordinate 67,574 downwards.
GGCTTGAATTTATGATCCTCCCGTTTCAGCCTCCTAAGTAGCTGGGACCCCTGGTATATACCACGGCAGGCTTTCTTTTCTGTTGTCCTGAGGGTCCAGCCTAGGACCCTCACACTGAACTGCATCCCCAGCCCACTTTTAATTTTGATTTTGAGACAGGGTCTTGCTAACTTGCTCAGGCTGGGCTTGAACTTGAGATCTTCCTGCCTCAGCCTTCCAGTGCTGGGATGACAGGTGTGGAAGCAGGCCCCTGACTGCAGCCTTCCAGGGGTTGCCCTGGTCCTTCCTGCTGATGTCCACTATCTCCAGGGTCCTCCGAGAAACAACTGTGCCTCCCGCTGGCCTCTCCACGTCCCTGAGGACAGGGTCCTGGTCCTTCCTGGCAAAGCCTGTGTCCCCAGGGCCTGGCCTGGGGAGTGACTGTGGCACAGCGTGCCTGGACTGAGCCCAGGAGGCAGGAGGTGGCCAAGGGGAAAGGCCACCAGCAGGTGGGGGCAGCTGAACGAGGCCTTTTGTTGTTTTCTTTTCTGAGACAGTTTTGCCCTGCAGTCCGGGCTGCTCCTGGCTTCGCACATGCTAAGCGGGCGCTCTCAGCCCCAGAATAAAAAATTTAAAAAGGGTTAGGGTTATAGCTCCATGCAAAGGCCCTGGCTTCAGTGCCCATGACCAGAATGACAAATAAGTAAATAGAACCACCAGAAATAAACAGATCTGGCAAAGATGTGGAGAAACACGACCTCTGTTGGTAGGAAGGGACCATGGTGCAGCCACTGTGGGGCACGGGGGTGGCCATTCCTGAAAAAGTTAAACACCACAAACTGGGCCCAGTGGCGCAGCCTGTCACTTGAGCACTTAGGAAGCTGAGGCAGGAGGACCCCAAGTTCAAGCTCAGCTTGAGCAGGTTCGTGAGCTTACGGGACTGCACCATGGTTTCAGAATCAAAACCCCAAAATGGACTTGGGATGTAGCTCAGGGTGAAATGGGTCCTGGGCTCCATCCCCTGCACGTGAGAAAAAAACACTTAGGAACAGTTACACAATGAGCGTGTAATTCAGCAATTCCCCCTTCCAGGACAGACCGACCCAAACAACAAGGGCAGGACTTGAGTCCCCGTCGCCGGGTCGCCAAGTCACGGGGCACTGTGACTGTGGTGACTCCCACGCCACGCCTGTCAGACACTTGGCTCCCAATTTTTTTTTTTTTTTTTTTTTTTTTTTTGAGGCTGGGTCTTGCCCTGGAGCCCAGGTGTGCTGTGAACTCACTGTGCGGCCCAGGCTCGCCTGGGACCCCTGGCTAATTTTCATGTGGTGCTGGAGAAATGAACCCAGCACCGGGCAGGTGCTAGGCAAATGCTGTTAAGCCCTCCGCTGCACCCAGCCCCGTTCGTATTTGGAGATAGGGCGTCAGGGAGGTAATGGGGCTTCCTGGGCTCCAAGCAGACAGATCAATGAATGAATGGGTTATGGAGAGTGGTTTTATTATAAAACCGAATTTCTTTTTTTTTTGTAGTGCTGGGGATCAAACCCATCTCCTGCGTCAGCTCCGAGCGTGCTGGGATGACAGACCTGTCCCAGAGGGTCTGACCTTTTTTTTTTTTTTTTTTTTGGAGACACAGTCTTGCTACACAGTCCAGGCTGGCCTCGGACTGCCCATGTAGCCTAGCCTGGGCCTGAACTTGTGATCCTCCTGTCTCAGCCTGCCGGGAACACGGATTTGAGCCACCATGCCTGATGTACGCTCTGTTTGGCCAGTCGTGCAGTGTGGCCATGGGATGCCCGCCACTGGGCAACTCAGCAGAAAGGCCCTGGGTGGACGGTGGCACAGTGATCCCGGACATCTCAGCCTCTGGACCTGTAGCTGCACGAAGCATGTGTGTATTCTGAAACACCCAGTCTAGCTGGGCCCGCGCACGCCTGGAATCCCAGCACCCGCAGGCTGAAGGAGGAGGATGTCAAGCTCGAGTCCCAGCTGGCCTCCTCAGCAAGACCCTGTCTCTACAAAACCTAAGAGTCTGAGAACCGAGCTCATTGTGAAGGCCTGGCTCCAGCTCCCAGCCGCGCAAGACAAAGCACCCAGCTGGCGGCGTGGCTATTGCTACACGTAACCGAGTGGGAGCCCAAGTGGGCAGCAGCAGATGAACAAGGGAGCATTCTGGACCCCTGCTCTAACGTGGACGTGACACTGAGGACATGGTGCTGAGTGATGCCAAACCAGTCGGAAGATGACACTGTAGGATTCCCCTTGTAAAAGGGCTCCGGGACACCTGCCTGGGTCCCCTCTCCGCTCGCTGACAGGGAGCTATACGAATTTGGGCCCCCACCCCCACCCCCAGCCTCTTGGCCGGGAGCTTCCCTCCCTCTCCATTCTCCCTGATTGAGAACCGTGGGGTCCTCTCAGCTTCAAAGAACCTTTTATAGTTTTATTCACTAAACTTTTGCTTGCTTAAAAAAATAAGTCTCCAGAGTTGTGGAATTCCTAGAGGCAGAAGGCAGACGTGGGACCTAGTGCCCGGGGTGGGGGTCCATGGGGTTGGCATGTGCCACTAGGGAATGCACAGGTTTTATTCCGGTTCCTTTTTCACACACAAATTTGGAAATTTCACATGTGTTCTGGCTCGCTCTGCTTTGGTTTGTTTTTATGGGGCTCAGAATTGAAACCAGAACTCCATACCCAGCCCCTAAGTTCTTTTTTTTTTTTTTTTTCTTTTCTGAGGCAGGGTCTTGCTCTGTAGCCCAGGCTGGTCCTGAACTCACTGTGTAGCCCAAGCTTGACTTGAACTCACAGCAATCCTCCTGCCTCAGCCTCCAAGTGCTGGGATTACAGGCGTGCGCCACCATGCCCAGCTTTATGTGGTGCTGGGGAATCGAACTCAGGGCCTTGCACTCGCTTTAACGGCTGTGCCATTCCTTCACCTCCCCACCCCCTGCCTTTTTTTTTTTTTTTGACAGGGTCTCACTCTGGAGCCCAGGCTGGCCTTGAATTCACGACAGTCCTCCTGCCTCAGCCTCCAGAGTGCTGGGGTGACAGGTGACAGGCATATGCCACCATGCTCAGCTTCAGCTCATGTTTTATTTTTCATTGTGAGACAGGGTCTGCTAAATTGCTAAACTGTCCAGGTTGGGCTTGAAGTTGCAATCCTCCTGCTTCAGCCTCCCAGCGCTCTGGGATGACAGGTCACCCAGCTGGGCACAGCTTATGGAAGGTTCTTGGAGATCACCGTGGCCACAGGAGCCAGGGGTGGGTGGGCACGTGTGCAGGAGCTGGTGAGGAGATGCCTCCCTGCAGCAGCTGGGGCGTCAGGTGGTTGGGGGGAATCTGAGGGGCTTTCTGAGTTCATGCTGCAGGCAGCAGGGCTGCAGGCCGATGCAGAGGCCGGCGCAGAGGCCAGCGGGCAGAAGAGCTTTGGCGCTTTCAAAGCCGCAGCTCTGGGAGATGTTTTTATTTTCTGCTTGAAAGAAAATGCAGAAGGGTGGAAAGGATGGGGGGAGAGGGGGGAAAGAGAAGGGGCGAGGCTGGGGCAGTGTGTGCCTGTGCACGTGTGCGTGGGGGGGGAGTGCAAGAGGGCAGCTGGAATCTGGGCACCTGGGAGGGGCCAGGCCTGCCCCCTCCTCTGCAGGCCACCAGCCCAAGGGGGTTGGGCAAGCCTCCTGGCACCTTGGGGGGAGGGGACTGGACCTCGAACCCACGGCCCTGCACGGAGCTACAACCTTAACTCCTTTTCACTTCATTTTGAGACAAGATCTCATTAAATTGTTAAATTGCCCAGGTTCGGTTCAGATTTGTGATTCTCCTGCCTCAGCTTCACAGAATGCTGGATGCCAGGCCTGCCCCACCGTGCCCAGCTCTGGGATCCCACGCAGCTGAGAGAGAACGCAGCACCAGACCCGCCCTGGGCAATGGGGTGAGGAGTCCCCCCCCCCCCCCCCCCCAGCTGGCAGGAGCTCCCTCGGGCCCAGGCCAGACCCGGGACTGACCTCCGACCTCCAGCGCCTCCTCTTCCCTGCCTGGCCAGGGCAGGAGAAAGTCCACGCAGGGAGGAGGAAGGACGGGCGAGCCATGGAGTGGCACTGGGCGTCCGCATTGCTAGCTGTTTTCCTTTTTTTTCCTTTCGGTAATGGACTGAACCCAGGGTGAGCACACTCAACCGTATCCTTAGCCCAATTTTATTTTTTGTTTTAAAACAGGGTCTCATCTCACTCTGTAGTCCAGGCTGGTCCTGAACTCACCATGGAGCCCAGGCTGGCATGAAACTCAGAGCAATTCTCCCGTCTCAGCCTCCCCAGGGCTGAGATGATTACAGGCAAGCCCCACCACACCCGGCTCACACGATGCTGGGGAATCAGGGCCTTGAGCTGGCTAGGGCAGAGTTTTAATCGCTGAGCTATGCCCCCAGCCCTTTGATTTTTGCTTTTTAAATTAATTAATTTATGGTACCGGGGATGGAGCTTTTTCACACTGGCCTCCATCCTCAGAGACCATTTTCAGTTTGAACTTGAGACAGGGTCTTGCTAAAACGTTAAGTCGCCCTCGTTGGGCGATCTTCCTGCCTCAGCCTTCCAGCATGCTGGGATCGCGAGGTTTTATCTACCTTCTTTAAGGGGCGCGGGATCGGTGTGGGCGGCACTTACCCAGCCCCGGGATCCATGCCCAGTGCCGAAAAGGAACGGGAAAAAAAAAAAAAGAGGGCGTGCTGGTTTGGTGCCGCAGCCTGGCGGCGGGGTCGGCCCCTTCTCCTTCCTGCCCTCCGCACCACGGGCAGGGCAGCCCCGAGTCCCGCCGCTCTCGGAGCCTGCAGGGGCCCGTGGAGCAACTCCGGGGTTTTCGGTCTGGAAGAAGAGGCAGCCGGGGCGGGGAGGAGCCTGGCGCGGTGGGCGCGGAGCTGGGCCAGCGCTGGGCTCGGGCGGGCGCGGGCAGGAATGCGCCGAGCCCCGCGGGCGTGCCCGGGCCTGGCGGAGGGGCGGCCGGGCCGGAGGGGCGCCTGCCCCCCACCCCGCGCGCGTGCGGCCCAGCCGTCATTAGTCACCCGCCCCGACACACAGAAATGCCATTAGTCACACCCCGCACGAACTCGCCGCGCCACACACCCAGTCACACCCAGACAAAGACGGCGCGGGTGGCGGCGCGGCCACCGGGCACCTGGGTCCGCGGACGGGCCCCCCGGCCTGGCTGCGGGCGGCTCTGCGGCTCGCCGGCCACCCTCGGGCCCCGTAGCACCCTGCCCCAAAGACCCAGCCCCCGCGGTCGCCCCAACGTCCTTGGCCCCCCTGCCCGGCCCGGGTGTGTGGGGGGGTCGCGCCGGCTCGGCCCATCCCCCGCGCGGCAGGAAGCGGCGCCCAAGGTCACCGGAGCGTTCCGGCGGCTAGGCCTGATTTATTGGCGGTTTATTTGGAGAAGCGCCGTCGCTGGATTCCGGGCTGGCCGCGGTGGACTTTAACCTTGGGCCGAGACCGCGGCGTCCCGCGCCCGAGCGCTTCCTGGGGCCTCGCCGCCGCCAGAATGCGGCCCCGGTCGGGGACACGTTCCCGCGGCCCGGCCCGCCCCGTCTCCCACCGGGCGGCCTCGCAGCCGGCGGGTGTCCGCGCTGTCCCGCCCTCTGCCGCCTCTGTCACGCGCCCTCGGGCTGCGGCCCTGGTGTCCCGTGAGGTTTTGGGGACGCGCCCAAAGGGGGCACATGCTCCTCCCTCCGCCCCCCCCCCCCACGCAGTGTCCCGCGCAGGGTCCCTTCGGTCTCCACCGCGCCCTCCACTTGCTCGGCTCACGTCGGGGATCCGAGGGCGGGCTGGCACGACCCTCGCGAAGAAATGATGATTGTGCCACTAGACGCGATCATTGCCGCCGTGCCGCTCTGGGGTCCCCGCTCCAGCCCTCATTCCTGCTTTCCTCACGGTTGATTATCCTCACCACGCCTGGCGGCCAACCCGGACCCTCCAAGGAGCGGGCAGCGAGCAGCGGCGGACGCCGGCTCCCGGGCATCCAGCCGCAGCTCATCCTGGCGGTTCTCAGCCACCCCAAAACAGGCCCCCTCCAGGGTGCCCAGGGCGCGGGACCAAGGCAGGGCGTGGGGAGGTCCGAGAGGTGGGTCCGTGACCCTGGTGTCGCCGCTCAGGGGGGCAGATCGCTGGGCACCCATCCCGGCCTCTGGACCTTCCTAGGATCCTGCCAGAGTTCGACCAGGTGCCCCCTACCCAGGCGACGATCCGCGAGGCCCGGCCGTGTGGGTCCGGCACCTGCGGGAATGGCTGGCGTGACGGCACAAAGTGGCCGGGGCAGTCCCCTCCTTGGCGAACCGGGAAGCTCCCGGTTTGACTCCCGGCACGGAGCCAGGGAGGGAGGGGTGCTTGGAGAACCGGGACGCGAGGCCAGCCTGGAGCCCGGCGCGTGACCGGTGGGCAAGGGCACTGCTGCGGAGATTGATGGCCACAGCCGACCTCCTCGCTCCGACCGGACCCGTCCTCTGAGAGCCACTCGGTGGAACTGAAGCCCCAGCCGGGGCCAGGACGAAGTTGGGGTCGGAGGTGGGGCAGGAGCAGCTGGAATCCGCCGCGGGCCTGGCGCGGTGGCCGGCGGCCTCGGCTCGGCTCCCTGCGCGGCGCCCGAGTCCTGGTGGACAGCCGGACTCTCGTGCCGTGTCCCTAGCTTCCTGGCCGTCCCGGTGGCTCTCGGCCAGGTGCCCAACAGGCGAACCGCAACTCAGTCAGCTGCCGGCGAGACGATGGGCAGCGTGGCTGTGCTGGGCACGGCCTGTCCGGGTTTTAGGGGTGCCCGGGCGGGAGTCCCCAGATGCCCAACTTGTAAGACCTGGCCGCTGCTTCCGGAGCCCCGGGCCCTGGGTCCCACCCGTGAGAAAGGCGGCTGGGAGGGGTGGCTCGGGTGACTGGCTTTATTCTTCCCTGGGGACAGGGACGGGGACGGCAACGTGGCCACGCAGCCAGCAGTACCAGGGCTCCCTAAAAGCTGGCTCGGTCTTGCACGGGGGCAGAACCGAGGCAGGCAGGCAGGGGACCGTGGGGCTCAAGGCTGGCGGGTCCTTTGGCCACACAACAAAGGGGAGCATTTCGTCCGCCGGAAGCGTCCTTGGCGCTGAGGCTGGGGACACAAAAGGTCTCCGCTCCGGACCCCTGGGCTGGTGGCCGACAGCCATGCCGGGCCAGCCGGAGGCGGCCTTGGCGGCTTCTCTGGGAACTGCGGCTTGGGACGGAGTGCAGGTCCCCCACCCCCGCGTGATTTTCCGCCCAGTCAGTACAACACACACCCACACACCCACTGCGTCAACACGGGTTTTTGGCCACCGATCCCGCTGGGTAAACAAGCACGAGGGGTGGGGGTGGGGCACGGAGAAGATGGCGCTGGACCGACCGGCGGCTACCAACTCGGCGCCCACTCCTGCTTTCCGCGGCTCAAGGCGGCCCATCAGAGCACGGGACGCGCTGGCCCTCGTCCCAGGCACGGCTGGGGTGCCCAGGGGCTCCTCCTTTTGACGGCGGGCCTCTCCAGAGGAGCCGGGGCTGCATCCTCCTTTCCTCTTGGGAGCCGTCCCACGCCCCAAGATGGCTCCCAGCCTCTGTTTACTCGGCCACTGCGGAGCACCAGGGCGTAAGGCCCGGGAAGGGCGAGGACCAGGGCGCGCACCCAAAGGCCCGACAGCGAGGCCGGCTGGCACCCCACCCGCGAGGAGGCGGCGCAGGCAGGCGCTGGGCCGTGTCCGGACCCGCGGCTGAGACCCCGGAGTGGCTTGATCCCCACCCCCGGGTGGTGGCCGGAGGGCCGCGTGGCGGCTAGCGGGGCGGGGGGGGGGGTGGCGGCGGGCGCCCATATTCCGGCGGGGAGGGGGCCGACCCGCCGAACCTCGGCCTTCACGAGACGCCGGCTCGGTTTGCCACGCCGCGGACAGGCACGCTTGAAAAATGCAAGCGCCGTTGGCAAATCCAGGGCAAAACCAGCAGAATTTTTATTAGCAACTAAATGATTTATGGCACACATACCCCGCCGTCACAATTACGGCGTCTTGGGGCACCCAGGGGTGGAAACATTAAACATTTATAAAAATAGGCCTTTGTTCTCCCCACCCCGCGAGCCCTTGGCATTCTTTCCCCACCCTGGCTCTCTCAAGATAATAGATTTTTTTTTCTTGAGCTATATTAAAATAAAAACTGTGCAGATCCCGGCGGGATAAGGCGGTGGGAATCAAGGCTTGCGCTCTGAGTTGGGGGGAGGGCGACGGGGACCTGGGCGTGGGGTAGCTTGCAGGGACCCCACAAAGGCCTCTGGGTAAGGGAGCGTCAAGGGCGCCCGGCGCCCCGCGGCCCCGCGCAGCCCCCCAAGGCACACAGACACGATACCTCCGTTCTCCAACCCCCCTGTGCTCCGCGTCTGCTCCGGCCGTCCGGGGCTGCGCCGGCCCGCCCGCCGGCCACGCGCGGACACCGCGCTCCTTCCCTGGGCTCGGGCTATTTTCGTGCGTTCCCTCCTTCCCCTCCTCCCCCCGCGGAGCTTGGGCTTCCAAAAGAGGGCAGCCTAGAAACCAGCGCGGGAGGCTCGGGAAGGGCAACTTGAAACCGCCCTCCAGGGGCCCAACTTTTTCCTCAAATTTATCCTGGAATTAAATTAGAAACCCCCCCCCCCAGTTGGCTCTCAATCCATCCACCCTTTTTATCCCCCTCGGAAAGCCGGGAGAAGAAAGAACGAGCAGGGCGCTCCCTAGCTCAGCTCGTCCCCTCTCTCCTAGAAAAGTTGTCTAAAAATGGGATTTTAGAGAAACAGCAATGCGAGAAGGCGGGGGCCGCAGCCCAGGGCAAAAGATCGGGCTTGGGGCTTCTGAATCCGAGGCGGGATCGGCTGGACCCCGGCCTCTCCCAAGCCCCCAGCCACGGTAGGTCCTGCCCGGCGCGCGCGCGGCGCCCGGGGCCCTGGAGGGTGGGGGCGCGCGATCTGCAATTCCTGCGTCCCCAGCCAGGTGGGTCCGCGCCGGCCGGCAGCTCCCAGCGACTCAACTCGGAAAGGATTTTGCTGAAAGAGCAAAATAAAAGTACAAAGTCTAGGGATTGGGGAATCCCCTCCCCCCGCCGGCGGCCGCGGCCAGCCAAGCACTTTTGGGTTTGGCTCCTGCTTCCTCTGAGCTCGACACATTTTTTCCCCCCGGTCTCGCCCTCCCTGGAGGGGGCGCGGCGGATGGAAGGCGCGAGAGGCCCCCAGCCAAGAGGTTTTTAATATTACACTTTAATAGGTTTCAGAAGGCCCCGTGGAGACATGCTAATAGGCTGAAATGTCAGAATCGAAAGGGATTCAGTTCGCGCTCAGCCGATCTAATCCTTTTTTCTGCTCTGATTTTTTTTGGGGGGGGAGGCTGAAAAGGAGGGGGGTGCCCAAGCCCAGAGAGCTTCGGGGAGGGGCGCGCGGTGCAGAGCGCCACAAGCCCCGACGGGGGCCGGGTGGGGCGCGCGCCCCGGCCCGCGTTTCTATAGGAACCCCTTTTAGAAGATTACACTCACCCGCTCCCCGCCGCCTCGGCCTCTCCAAAATACTAATCAGTAACCATCTGACACCGCGTCTGAGGGAGGGACCTGCAGGCCGGGGCGAGGAAAACGGCCCTCTCGCCCGCCCATCCCACCCGGCCGCGCCGCTGGGGGAGAGGGAATGAATCGCTGCTTTGTTTTAAAAGGAAAGAAAAAAAGAAAGAAAATAAGAAAGAAAAAGAAAAGGCAGCCCTTGTCTGTTTTGGCGTCTCCAGCGCGCTTTCTGGAGGCGCACCCCAGGGGAGGTGGCGAGCCGGGGTGCGGGCGCGGGGCGCAGCCCGCCCGGCCTCCGAGTCCCTTCCCGGCTGGTCACCTCCTCCAGCGAGCAGGAAGCTGACAGGCGGCCCATTAGACCGCGCCTCGCAAAGCCCTGGATTGCGGCGACAACCATCTTCCTCTATTTTGATCACTCAGCCCAGACGCGGGAGGGGGGGCGAGGTGGTTGGTGGAGGGGGAGGGCTGCCTAGAAACGGCCGGGAAAAATTCTCACCACCAGTTTTGATCATTCAGCCCTGCGGAGGGGAGCCTGGAAACTGCTGGAGCCCCAAGGTCCGTAATTGGTTTTATAGGAATGGCGGTGGGCCAAGGTGTTTACATGCGCGTGACGGGCGGCGCGCGCGGCCAATGGGCAGCGGCCGGGGGCGGGCCCGGGGGGGAGGGCGGGCGCCGGGAACAATGCGCGTTTCTTCGCCGCCGAGCGCTCCCCTCCCCCAGCCCCCTTCCACCCCCCCCGTTCCCCCCCCCCGCCTTTTTTTTTTTTTTTTTTTTTAGATCCAGCGAGAGGAACTTGAAAGGGGGGTTGTGTAATGTACCTTTTCCAATCCCGGGCTGTATATGGAGATTTGGGATTCTTTAAACCGGCGCTACCTGGATTTTATTAAAAAGCGGGGAGCTCGGCGGGAGGAAAGCTGGCTTTTCCGGGGGCTGCGGGAGCCGGGCCGCGGGAGGGCGGAGGAGTTGGCGCGCCAAGCGCTCGGCCCGGGGAGCGGTTTTCTACCAAAAAAAGGAAAGGCGGGCAAAAAGTGTGAGGCGACTGCGGGTGGCGGAGGGGATCGGCGGCCGCGGGATGGCGGGCAGCACGGGCGCCTGACCGCGCCGGGAACCGGGGCCGCCGCCGGAGTCGCTGTCGCCGGAGCCCGGAGCCGGGAGCCCCGCCGCGCCAGGTACGCCGCCGGTCTGCCCGCCGGGCGCGAGGGTCTCCGAACTTGCGCCGCTCGCCCCCCACCGCAGCAGCCCGCCTGCCCCTGGGGCGCGCGTGGGGAGGTCCCGGAGCCGCCCGCTCCCCCCTCCCAGAGCCTGCTCGGGGGCCGGAGCCGCGGGAAGAGGGAGCCCCAGGAGAGGGGTGGGGGCGCCCCGCTGCACCCCGGCCGCCCGCCGGAGCCCCCGGCCCGCTCCAGCCTGCCTTGCCCGGGCACTGCTCGGCCGAGGGGCGTCGGTCACCCGCTCAGTTTACTGCGGGCGGCGGGAGAGCCGGGGACGCCGAGGCGTTTTCGATTATAGGCTGTTTTTAATTAAAAGCCGGAATTCAGCCATTTTAACTGCATTTTAAGAGGGGGGTGAGAAGTCGGCAGGACGCCGCGGAGCCCGCAGATAGCTACGCCAGCTTCCCTGCCATCGCCAGGGTGTTGCGGGGACTTCACCCCGACTTCTCTAAGACTGGGGTGCCTGGGCACGCTCCGAGATGCAGGCTTTGCAAAGAAAGCTGCCCTAAGAACATTCTTTCCTTAAAAAAAAAAAAAAAAACCGCGGGAAGCGGCTCGTCTCCCTGAGACACGTATCCTCGGATGTGGCGACTTTAGATTTTTTCCAAAGTAAACGCGGATCTGGTAACCAGAACCCGACGCGAGAGTGAGTGAGGGAGGGAAGGGAAAGGAAGGGTGTTTGTAAGAAAAAAAATGATCATTAAAAATGGACACCCTTAGTAAAGTTGCAGGGGGAGGCTGGTGAAAAGGGGAGGGTTCTGCGGCGGAGGGGTCTGCAGTTGGGGGGCTGGGCACAGTCGGGGCGCAGGGAGGGTACCGGGAGCCGGGAATTTCGCTGAGATCGGCGGCTCCCTGAGCGCCCGAGGCCTCCTGGAATCCGGAATCGCGGCTGCCGCGAGCAGTCGGCCAGCCGGTGAGGGAAGGGTGGGCTCCGGACCCCGGCCCGCCCCCGCGGGAACCGGCCAGAGACAAACCTTTTAACCAAACAGCTGGAAGCTGGAACTGCTGGTGATTTACCCCGGCGCTGGGGAGGCGCCTGGGGCTCGGCCCGGGCCGGGAAGGTTTTCTTTGTAGGTTTTTTTTTCTTGGGGGTGTGTGTGGGGGGGTGTTAGGGCGGGAAGAGGAAGGTAGGTAGGAGCAAGTTCCTTGATTCCTGTCCCTTTTCCTCTGGTGCCCCCCATCTCCCGCGCCAGTCCCCGTCCTCAGGCCACAAGATTCCCGGCCCAGGCGCCTGGAAAATGAAACCAAAGCCGATTTTTGAGGATTCATCGCAGTCCTTAGGCAAGAATGCCACGTCTTGGGGCCTCAGATTCCGACTCCCGGTGGCCGACGGGGGCGGCAGGGAGGGGGCGGTCGGCCTGTTTAAAAATAATAACTCGCCTTGCGCTCTCCTTCCCGAAATAACAATAACAAAAGCCCCAAACCAAACACTCCGTTGGTGGCTCGCGGGGCCAAACGCTCTGGAAAAATCAAACTCGGAAAAGGAAGGCGAGGGCCCCCCAAAAAGGTTAAATATTAAACTTTCCGGATCAGATAGTAGCGCGGTGTTCAGGGAGACATTTCCAGCCGCTCGGAGCGAGGTTTCGTAGTTTGAAACCCCGGAGCATGTGACTCGCGGGACGAAAACTCGCTCCGGAGGTTCGTGTTGACGCCGCGCGCCGGGCGCGGCCGGCCGGTGGCCGTCCCAGTTTCGGGAGCGGCCGGGGGGCGCCGCCGGCCGCTTTTCCGAGCCGGTGCCGGTCCCGGTCGGCGAGCGGCCGCAGGAAACTTCGCCGAACGAGGGCCGGCCGGCCCGCCCTGGGCTCGGGCCACCGGGGTGGTGGCTCGCGACTCCGGAGAACCAGCGCTCTGAAACTTGTTTTTTCTTTTTCCTTTTTTTCCCCCCTTCTCTCTCCTTTTCTCCCCGCTGTGTCTTCCGGGCCCGTCTCGTTCAGCCAAGAAGCCGTGCGCGCCGCCTCTCGCAGCTGCGCCCGCCCGCCCGGAGGGGCCCTGCCGCGGCCGGCCGTGCGCCCCGGCTGCGCGCCGACCGGCCACTGCGCCCCGCCGCCGCCATGAACGCCGCGGAGCCCCCGCCGCCCGAGGACTCGGGGACTGCGTGGAGGCCCGAGTTGTAGGTGGCGCCGAGCGAGGCCCGCGGGCCGGGAGGGGGTCCCGCCGCGGCACTCCTGCGGAGGATGGATGGCCGAGACTTCGGGCCCCAGCGCTCCGTGCATGGCCCCCCGCCGCCGCTTCTGTCCAGCCTGGCCATGGACGGCCACCGCGTGGGCGCCGCCGCCGCCGGACGCTTGCCCGCCTCGGGCTTGCCCGGCCCGCTGCCTCCCGGGAAGTACATGGCCGGCCTCAACCTGCACCCGCACCCGGGTAAGTGCCCGCGCCCGGCCCGCGGATTCTGGGGTTCCCGGAGTTGGGGGAATTCCGGGGCAGGGGCCGAGGGCCGGAAACCCCGAGTCCCCGCGCCTCCAGCCCTCCCGGGAACCCTGCGCGGCCGCGATCGGAGCCCGCGGGGTGGGGCCGCCGCGTCCGAGCCAGCTGGACCGGGGTCACGAGCCCCTGGGCGAGGAAAGGACGCGGCGGCCCCCACGCCCGGGACGCAGGCCTCCTTTGGGCGCCAGTGGCCGGACTCCGTCCCCGGCACCGCCGCCCGCCAGTCCGGCTGCTCTCAGCCGCGGGAATCGCGAGCCACCTTTGGGACCTCGGCCTCCGGCGGCCCTCGCAGCCCCTCGCGCCCCGTGAGAGGGTGGCAACACCCGCCCAGGGGCCCTTGACCCCCCGTGGGAAGCAGAGCTTGGGGTTCGGAATCCGCCGAAGCCCGGAGGCCGCGATCAGGTCCTGTCCGGTGGTCGGATCCCGAGGGAGGGACGCGGCCGGGGAGCGAACCGGCGGGGCGGCCGCGGGATCGCCAGCATCCGACCGCGGGAAGGGGCGTCCCGGAGGCTGCACGGCACGTGGGGAGCGCGCGGAGGGGACTGTCCCCGTGGCCACCCCGGGACACTGGGCTCGTCTCCTTCCCTGTTGCTCCTGGCGTCTGCGCCTGGCTTTAAGAGGAAAAAAAGATCAACTTATTCCAACTGGAGTTTAGGAATTTTGCGATCTCGTGGAGAGCCCCAGCCGCGACCTCGTCTGTGGGGTCTCGGAGGATCACCGCCTCCGGCCGCCGCCTCGGTTTCTCCTCCTGCCCCCCGGGCCGCAGTCGCTGATTTTGCCTCTCTCAGATTTTCTCCTGGAACTTTTCCGGAGCTGCGTCGCGGGGGCTGCGGGACAAAGGGCCTTTGTGCGGCGCCGGCGGGGGAGGGGCGCCGCGACCCTGTGGCCGGCGAGGGTCGGCGGGGGTCTCCTGGGACCCGGGGCAGCGTCCTGACCTGCACCCGGTTTTTTCTCCACCCCGGCAGCACGCGGGAGACCTCCCATTCCCAGATAGTAAGGGGACAGCCCTGCGGTACAGAGGCCTTGCGCGGGGTGGGGGGCATAGCCCGTGGCGGTGGGTTCTGTGCAGATGTGTGCTGCTGTCCTTTGGGCCTGGGGAGACGCTGGGTCTGCCTGGTCGGACCTAAGGGCTCCCTGGCTTTCTGCCCCACCGCCCCCCCCCCACCCCCAGTAGCCGGAGCTCCCACAGGCAGGCAGCATAGTGCCAGGAGCCACGATGCCCTGTGGGCGTGCAGGGCGCCCGGCCGTCACCTGGCTGTGGCAGCCGGCTGCACAGTCTGTCCGGCAGAGGGTCCTCAAGGTGGAGGCTGGGACCGCTGAGGCGGGCCGGCCAGAGGGGGTCACGGAGTCAAGGGTCGGGGTGTCCAGAGCTCTTAGCCGCCTGACTTCTGTACTGGTGTCAGAGGTCACAGAGGAAATGGCGGGAAGGCCACCGCTGTCCCCAAGGCCTGGCTCATCAAGGGGCAGGAGAGGGGTCCCACGCTGCTCCTCCTGCCTCCAGCCCCACCCTTCGTGAAAGACGGGAGGCCTGGTCCCCAGGTCAGCGCCTGTGACGGTCCCAAAGCAGGGCAGGAGCTGCGCCCCTTGGCCGTGTGGGGCGTGGATTAGAGGTTCCTCAGCCCAGCGTCCTCCCCCACTCCTGTTTTCTTTGTAGGGTGCAGATGGTGCGTTTCTCTTCCCCACGCCCCACCCGCGTCTCCTGGCTGCTAGCCCCTTGCCTGTGCCAGCGCTATCAGCCCCATCTTACTTTCTTACTGTTTGTTTACTTTTGTATGAAAAGCTCGGAGAGCCTGAGCAATCTGCCCGGGTTGCACAGCCTGCAGTAAGGAGGTGTGATCTCCGGGCCACTTCCGGTGGGCAGGCGAGTGCCCTGGTGTCCCACAGGCTGGGTGTGTGGAGGACGTCCTAGGCCAGGGGGCTGCCCTGTTGTGGGGTGCAGAGGGGCGTCTGCTGGGGTGGGGGGCAGGTGCCTTCTGAGCCTTGAGTCTGGCTGAGAGGTTGGGTTCTTTTGTAGAAAGAGGCGGAGATACTTGTGAAGGAGGCCTGGGTGCAGGCAGATGGCCTGTCCATGCCCCAGGAGCCTGAGGATGGGTACAGTGTGACCATAGGTGCTCCCTGCCTGGCCAGGGCAGTGTGGGACAGGACGGTCTAGCTGGCTGGGCTCCCTGCTGTGGTGGTGGGAGGCTGGCGCTGCAATTAACGAGCCATTAGCAGGATTTCAGACTGGGCTGTTTATTGTCCCTGCCCCTACCCTATGGGTGGGGTCCCAGGATGCGGAGAGGACACCTCCCTCCTCGGACAATGGAGGACCCTGAGCCCTGGGCCTGGCTCAGGGCTATCTCTGGAATCCAGCCTGCCAGCTCACTGGGATTGATGGAGGGAGAGTAATCGCCATTGGCTGGTGGGTGATGGGACCTTGGAGCCGGGAGCCGGCTGAGCTTGGCCTTCTCCGGTTGAGGCCGCCGGAGGGCCGGGGGAAGAAGGTTCTGGAATCTGGAAGAGCCTCTGGGGCTTGCTGGCTCTGCCTGCCTCCAGGGGCTTGAGCACCCAAGCCTGGGGCTCTTTTCTCACTTGTTCTTTTACTTAGCAAATCACACCTAAGTACTGCCAGGGCTCCTTGGCGCAGCCTGGAATCCCAGCACTGTGGGAGGCTGAGGCAGGAGGATCGGAAGTTCCAGCCCAACCTCAGCAATTTAGCAATTTGGGGAAAGCCCGTCTCGAATTCAAAAGTAAAAAAGCGGGCTGGGGAGATAGGTCTGTACAAAGCCCTCTGTACTGCCAAAAAAAAAAGAATTAGGGATCACCTGTGTGCCAGGTACGAAGCCTCTGCCCTCGTCGTTCGACACAGATGTGTGGAGCCAGGCTGCGGAGGAAGTCCTTCCAAATAAGGACATGGGCCGCTAAGGGGAAAGAAGGTGCCTGGGGCTGGCGTGGCCCCGGGCGAGGGGTGGGGACGAGGCTGACCCCTGTGATCCGGATCGGAGACACCCTTGTGTGTGTTGAAGAGTTGGAAAGTGCCGGGAGGGTGACGAGGAGGGGGGAGGAGGGAGAAGACGGATTGTAGAGTTTAGGCAGGGAGGGGCGGCGGGAGGTCAGGCCAGCCCCGGGAGCGGGAGGTGGGGACAGACCCAGCCTGGAGGCCTGTAATGAGATCTTGGAATTTTCAGCGAGGAAGAATGGGGAGGGAGGAGATTGGAGGTTTTGCAGAACTGGACTCGGCTCAAAAAATGTTAGTGGTATGCGGACCGGGAAAGGAGGTTGTTCCTGGTTGACAGAGACTTTATAGCACTGTGACGGTGGAAGGCACCGTGTTGCCCTCAGGGGGTTCTTGGATGGGGAAGAAATTCCTCTAAATAGGATCAAGGTGGTGCAGGCCCGTCACCCCCACGTTCAGGGAGGCTGAGGCAGGAGGATCACAAGCCCAGCCTGGGCAACTTAGTGACTTAATGAAACTGTGCCTTGAAAAGTACAGCATGGAGCGGTGGCACGCTGGACGCTGGTCCTCCCAGCACTCAGCAGGCCGAGGCGGGAGGATAGCTCTGAGTTCCCAGGCCAGCCTGGGCTACAGAGCGGGCTCAGCACCAGCCTGGACTACCGGGTGAGAGGCCCTGTCTCCAAAACAAGACAAACAAAACAGACCCTCACGTAGTTTTGTTTTTGTAGTACTGGGGATTGAGCCCAGGGCCTTTGCACAATTCCAAGGCCTTTCCCAGCTCATTTTTTGAGACGGGGTCTTGCGAAGTCACTAAGCTGCCCCGGCAGGGGTTGGACTTGCAGTTCTCCTGCCTCAGCCTCCCAGCGTTGGGGTTACCGGCCTGCCACCGCGGCCCATCGCGCCCTGAGTTCAGGCCTGCACGGCCTCTTGGGACAGGCGCAGGGCCGGGCGAGGAGGAACCTGTGTTTTTTATCTCTGCACCCCGGTGGGAGACAGTGATAGCAAGTAATTGCCACTGACCCAGCGGGCGGCGGCTGAGGGTTAAAGGTCAGATGGCCCGTTCAGGTTTTTTGTGTGAATTTGAAGTGATTCCAGAATAAGCATTGAAAAAACAAAACAAAACAAAAAAACCTGAAGCTGCCCGAGGGCTGGGAGGGCTGGGGGGGGGGGGGCCAGTGATGAGGAGGGCGGGGCTCTGAGACGAGGGGCGTGGTCAGAGGTGAGGGGGCGTGGTCGGAGGTGTTCAGGATTAGGGGCCTAGGGCTGCTGCTAGTGCTCAGGGCTAGTGGACAGTGGGGAACGGGCAGGCCCGCCCCAGACCTCCTTCCAAGCCACGGGTGGGAGTGGCAGTTGGGGGTGAGGGAGGGGATGAGTCTCTCTGTTTTGGATGTGGACCGCTGCCTGTCCCACGGGACAGCCCAGCCCAGCCGACCTGCAGGGCTGCTCCCTGGCCAGGTCTTGGACTTCTCTGGGGCACAGTCTTCAGACTCCAGATTCTCCAGGATCTTGGCCTGAGCCAGGTCCAGTGGCGCAACCCGTGATCCCCGTGTCTGGGTCCCCGTCCCTGTGGTCAGTGGGGGCTGGGGTCCTTTTTCTTTTTGCAGCACTACGTGTTGAGCCCAGGATCTTCACACTGAGCTGTATTTCTAGCTCTTTCGTCATTTTTAACTTTTATTTTGGAGGCAAGGTCTTTCTCTGTAATCCAGAATGGTCCTGAACTGACTGTAACTCCCAGCCATCCTCCTGCCTCAGCCTCCCAGAGTGCTGGGATTCCCCGGGCCAGTTTGCTCGCATCTCTGAGCCGGAGGCGGCTCGCATCGGGCCTGCCCGCCTGCAGGTGGGCCAGCCCAGGGCAGGTGCAGATCTTGCTTAAAGGCGTGTGTTCAAGTTGAGCCTTGTCTTCTGGTTTCTCAGCGGTCCGCGCCTCCTGCGGCCTGTCTGGGGTTCTGGAGTCTGATGGAACCGCTCAGGCCGGGTGCCTAGCTGAGCTAGGGCCCCTTGCCGAAGCTCCGGGCAAAAGTGATTGTGGTAATTACGGTCCTCATTAGCAGATGAATCTCCCGTCCCCCAGGCTGGCCCCGACCTCTGGAGGAGCTGGCTGCCCACGCCCTCTGCCTGGGGCGGTCTACAGACTCGGATGTACCTGGGGAGGTGGGCGTAGGCCCTAGATCCATGCTCGGTGGGAGGCCGAGGCAGGGAGGTTGGTTGCTTGAGCCCAGCAACTTAGAGAACCACCTTGTAATTTTTAAAGTGTCCGGGTGCCTGCGGAGGCTGTGCACTGGGGGCGGAGCCCAGGGCCTGGCACCTTCTTTGCCTGCTGTGTTACTGAGACCCGCCCCAGCCCCTCACCTTTATTTTTTCTCTTTTTTGTTTGATATAATAGACTGTAAAATGATTCAATCTCAAGTGTTTGTGTTTGGTGTGTTTTTATAAAGTGAACACTCCACTGTAGCCACCAGGCAACTTAAGCTCAGGACGTTCCAGCTCGCCTGGCACTCCCCGTCCCAAGGTCACTCCCCTCCCTCCCTCCCTCCCTCCCTTGCTTCCTCCTGGGGATTGAACCCAGGGCCCTTGCTCTGCTGTTCCTCCCTAGCCCCCCTTCTGATGCTTGAGGCAGGGTCTCCCTAAGTTGCTAAGTTGCCCAGGCTGGCCTCAAACTCGCCACCCTCCTGCCGTGGTTCCCCCACCCGGAGGGCTGGGAAGACAGGCCTGCGCCTGCCAGGCCCGGCCCCGTGGTCACTGGCTGCCCGTCAGCTTTGCCTGCTCAGGATTTTGGTAAGTGGGGTCCCACGGCTTTGCCCCGTTTTCCCTTTGACTGCTTTCGTGGTATGTGGTGTGAGGTTGGACTTTTCACTGCTGCGTGGTATTCCACTCTGCAGCCAGGGCTGTTTCTCCAGAATCCGGCAGCCTTGCAGACGGTGTCTGGGCTTGCTGTGAAGGCCGCTGCCGTGATGCGTCTTTGAGGCACAGGCCTACGCATTTCTTTGCACGGAACCTTGGCGTGGGTGTGTGGGGACGGGAGCTGCGTAGGCCCAGCCTCAGTGGCTGTGGGTTCCCCAGGGATGGTGGCCCCTGTGTCGGCGTCTGTCTCCGATCTTGGCTGGCCCCTTGGCTCTCTGACACAGGGTGCCATCGGCCTGTTGTCTGTCGGTTGTGTGCCGTTCATGCCCGTGGCAGTGTGTTAGCATTGCGTCACGGATTTTACTTTATTTTATTTTTTGAGACAGGGTCCTGCTTTGTAGGCCAGGCTAGTCCCAAACTCACTGTGTTGCCTAAGCTGGCCTTGAGGTCATGGCATTCTCCTGCCTCAGCCTCTTGAGTACTGTGATCGCAGGTGTTGACTGACACATCTGGCTAATTTTTATGTGTTGCTGGAGAGTTGAACCTAGGGCCTCAGGCATGCTGGGTAAGCACTGTGACCTCTGAGCTGTGCCCCACGGCACTCCAGACCCTTTTTCTTCTTTTTTATTTTTTTGAGACGGGGTCTTGCTCAGCAGCCCAGGCTGGTCCTGAACTCACCATGGAGCCCAGGCTGCCCTTGGACTCACAGCAATCCTCCTGCCTCAGCCTCCTGAGTGCCGGGATGACAGGTGTACGCCACCACGCCCAGATTATATGGTGCTCCCACTTGCTGGGATTACAGGTGTGCACCACAACTCTGGCTTGACGTGGTGCTGAGGAATCGAACTCAGGCCCTAGGGCTTGATGGGAGCGCTTTGACCGTTGTACCGTCCCTGCACCTCACCCCCCTTTTAAGTAGCATTCTGTTCTCGTTTTCATGGATACATGGATTCTTTTTTTTTTTTTTTTTGTGCTGCTAGAGGCTGAGCTCAGCGGCGTCACGCCGAGCTGCTGCCCAGCTCTTTTCTGTGCTCTGAGTCAGGGTCTTGCAGAGCGCTGACGTGCCCAGGCTGGGCTTGAACCTGTGACGCTCCTGCCTCAGCCTCCCCGAGTTCCCGGAGCGCCTGTCCTCGCGCCTGGGTCTGTCTCCTCCTCCTCCTCCTCCCCTTTTTCCCGGGTCGTCTTTGGCCTCTTCCCGGTGACTCCCCAGAACCGGTTTGTACGTGTGGCAGAGGCCCCCGGGAGAGGGCGGGGCCGGGGCGTGGGCGGGGCGTGGGCGGGGCTTGGCGGCCTAGGCGGAACTTCCCCATATCCCTGCTTGTGAGCCAGCGTTTCCTTTCGCCCTGGCAGTTCTCAGGAGCAGGAGTTCTGTTTCTCAGGCGCTAGGCTCAGGCTCCCTGAGAACGGGCTGCTTTAGGCCGGCGATCCGCGCTCAGACCCTTGTTTTCCTTCTGGTCCTCACTCCCGTCCTGAGATTTCATGCCGATCGCTCCGGCTTCCCCGGCCCGGGCGGAGCTCACGGGGACGATGGGGGCTCTGAATTCTTCCCGTGGCCTCTGTGCAGGTGGGACACCGTGATCCCAGCATGCTGGGAGGCTGAGGCAGGGAATGGCAAGTTTGAGACCATCTTGGGCAATTGAGTGACATAGTGAGACCGTGCCTCGAAATCAAAAATAAGAATATTCTGGCCATGTAGCTCAGGGCGAAGGCCTGGACCGGATGTCCGGTGCCATACAATAAAGAAATAAAATTAAATTCTTCTGTGGGTGATACACTTGTTCAGTGCCTGATGTAGGGGCGCATTCCTATAATCCCAGCTGCCCAGAAAGCTGAGGCAGAAAGATCGTGGGGTTGAGGTCGGCCCGGGCAGCTTCAAGAGAACTGTCTCTAAACAAAGACAGTCGTCCCGGCGCCCTGGCCCCGGCTTCTGCTGCATGGGCAGGTGCAGCAGGTGGCCAGATCTGGGGAAAGGCTCCCTTGGTCCCCCAGCTCCAGCGTCCCCTTCCCCCTCTGCTGGCGCCTAGAGCTCTCCTCTCCATTCCTCCCTAGTTCCGTTTCCCCTCCTTGGCCCTATTCCTGCCATTCTCAGGAGGCTTGGGCTTGGGAGGGGGTTTCTCTTTGCCTGGTCATTTTGTGGGTGCGTGTTCCTGGGGATCGAGCCCGGGGCCTTCACACTGAGCTAGGTCTCCAGTTCATTTTTAAATATTTGATTTTGAGACAGGATCTTTTCACAAAGTCACTGTGTGGCCCAGGCTGAGCTTGAACTTGGGATCCTCCTGCCTCAGCCTCCCAGAAGGTGAGGATTTCTAAGTCTGAAACACTGCTTCTGACTTCCCCCCCTAGGTCGTGTGGAGCTGGTGTGCCTTGGGGCCTGGCCTCTTTCTTTTGTCCCCGGTGGTTCCTACAAGGCCCCATCCCTGCCTCTGCCTGCTGCCTCCCCGGTGGGGAGAAGCCCTGAGGGCTGGGCTGGGCCAGTTTATGTGCATATCACTGCCATTGGCTTTGTGTGGATTCCATTGATTAATTGCCTGATTTTAAAAAATAATTATTAATATCTTTTTGAGATGGGGTCTCTCTGCAGCCCAGGCTGGTCCTGAACTCACTATGGAGCCCAGGCTGGCCTTGGACTCACAGCAGTCCTCCTGTCTCAGCCTCCCAAGTGCTGGCATTACAGGTGTGTGCCACCACGTCTGGTACTAGGGAATCCAACTCAAGTACTTAGCGCTTGACTTAGTGCTTGCTAGGCAAGCGCTGTAACTGCTGAGCCGTTCCTCCAGACCCTAAAATGCTTTTTTTGTGGGGGTCAAGTCCAGGGCTTTAACACAGAGCTACATCCCCAGGTCACTTATTTTTTTCATTTTAAATTTTTTGAGACGGGGTCTTGCCAAGTCACCAAGTGGCCCAGGTTGGGCTGGAACTTGGAGTCTGCCTTGCCCCAGCCTCCCAGAGTTCTGGGATGACAGGTCTGCGCCCCTAGGCCTGGTGGGGTTCCCTGTGTGCAGTCCCAGCGCGGGAGGGGTGAGCCACGGCTCCCTTGTCAGGTGGGGGGCGGGCACCCAAATGGTGTGGCTGGGGGTTGCCCGGGGGCACCAAGCTGCAGGTGGGACCCAGTTGGAGCTGCAGGGTCTCAGCCACAGAGATGGGGACGGGCAGGGTGGGCACCCGTCCGCCCCCAGTGCAAGCCCAGGCTTCTGAGTCGTCCCTGGAGAGAGGGGAGTGTCGCCAGCCGGAGGGCACAACCAGGCACGGCACAGCCTCTTGGCTTTTCAGCTGGGGCTTCATTGTCCTTCAGTGGAAAGGAAGGTGCCAGGGGTGCGGGTCACCCACCCAAGGCCCTGCACTGGTAGTGAGTGCGACACCTGCAGGACCAAGGCCTGAGCTCCGGCCGTGTGTGCGCCATGGGGGTGGGGGTGGGGGACGGGCGGTCCGGGCAGGCGGTCCGGGGCATGGTGGGATCTTGATACAAGGTGGTCTTTTCTTTTAGTGGCGCTGGGAATTGCGCCCAGGGCCTACGCTGAGCTGCACCTCCAGCTCATTCTTAAAAATTTTTAATTGGAAACACAATCTTGCTAAGTTTTCTAGGCCGGGCTCAGATTTGTGGTCCTCCTGCCTCAGCCTCCCAGAGTGCTAAGATTATAAGTCTGAGCTGCTGGGCCCAGGCTGTTGTCATTTCTTCTTTTTTGTTTTTTGAGACAGGGTCTCACCTTGTAGCCCAGGCTGGCCTTGGACCCAGGACAACCCTCCTGCCTCGGACAGGAAACCGAAGTCCATGCCTGGTTCTTGCAAGGGCAAGCGCTGTAACGCTGCGCCGCCCCCCAGCCCCGACATATTGTTATGTCATTATGGTTTGCGGTACTAGGGATGGAACACAGGGCCTTTGCTCTGACTATGTACCCAGTCTTGCTCAGCTGAGACACAGTCTCAGTAAACTGCTAAACTGCCCAGGTTGGGCTCGGACTTGGCAGTGTCCTGCTTCGGCCTCGCCGAGTACTGGGATTATGGGACTGAGCCAGTGAGCCCGGCTTATTTCGTTTTGTCTTTTTGAGACATTATCTCTCGGTGTAGCTCGGCCAGCCGTGAACATGAGTTCGTCCTGCCTCAGCCTCCTGTTGTTGGGGTTGCAGCGGTGTGCCAACTTGCCCAGCTCACTTTTACATATTGCGTTGGTTTTTGTAAAGTATGTCGATGTTCGAGTGCTTGAAATTACCCCCCACCCCTCCAGTGGACCCTGTGCCACGCCTGTGCTCCTACCGCCTCCTGGCCTGCATTCTCAGTGCAATTCCTTGGCTTTTTTTGGTGGTACTGGGGTTGACCGCTGGGCCTTTGCACTGACCTATATACCCAGCCTACTTTACTTTTTACTCTAAGACAGGTCTTACTAAGTTACTGAATTGCCCAGCAGGGGCTGCAATTTGCAGTCCTCCTGCCTCGGCCTCCCTGGAATTACAGGCACCTCTAGGGACCCCTCCCCATCCCTGGGGCAACTCCTAGCAGAGATTAGACTTTCTTTTTGTGGTACCCGGAAGTGAACCTTGGAAACTTTGACCTATATGCCTAGACTTTTTATTGGCTGTTACCTGTTTATTCGATTATTTTATTAGTATGTGTTTGCATCCATCATTATAATAGTCAGCTTGAGAAATTGGCGCACATGCCCTGACCTGCGTCCACAAACCTTTAAATGAATTATTTTTCTTTTGGTGCTGGGCATGGAACCAGAGACTTTGTCCTGTGCCATATCCCAGCTCCTTAGATTTTAGTTTTGGCTTCTGAGGCAGAGTCTCATGAGGTCATTGTTATCTAGCCTGGCCTTGAACTTGGGCTCTTCCTGCCTCAGCCTCCTGAGTCCTGGGCTCACAGGCGTTGTCCCACGAGGCACAGACTGGGTCCCCTGTTTTTGAAATCATAGTGTGTGTTCTCCTGCGTTCGGGTTCTGGGCTCAGTGTCACTGTGGGGAGGCCTGGGTGGGCCCCCCACTCCCCCGTCACTCCCGATCTTGGGGCCTTGTGGGGTCTGCTGCTTGTCCGTTTACCTGCCCGGCATTCCTTGGTCGAGGGCTCGTTTCCTGTTTGTTGATGGATGATTGATTGATTGTACTGTGGCTTGAACTCAGGGCCTTCACCCTGAGCCACACCCCCAGCCCCTTCTCCCCCTTTTTGGTGGGGAGACAAGGTCTTGCTCTTAGTAGTAGGTCGTAGTAGTTCAGGCCGGTCCTAGGCTCACTGTGCAGCCCAGGCTGGCCGATAATTCAAGTCAGTCCTCCCGCCTCTGCCTCCTGAGCGCGGAGTGCTCACCTATGCCTCGAGACCCATCTCCTCCCCTAGGCCTTTTTTATCTTTTTGTTTCTTTTGAGACCGAGTCTTGCCTATTGCCCAGGCTAGACTAGGTCTTACGTGGTCCCGCCTCAGCCGCCTGAGTGCTAGGCTTATGGGATGGGCCGCCGCGCCTGGCTGGATCACAGTGGTTTTAACTCACTTCCCGTGACATTTAAGCAGCTGAGCGCCTGGTCAGGGATTCAGCAGCTTTGGGGCATTGGGGATGGAGCCACCACACGTATGAACGAGAGATTCTCCCTCCTCAGACTCCCAGAGTGCTGGGGTTATACGGACATACCACCAGTCCTGGATTTTTAATTTTTATTTTTATTCGTTTATTCTCCTGTGATACAGGCGATGGAGCCTGGGGCCTTCTCGCTGAGCTCCGTCCCAGCCCTTTGTGTGGAGACGGGGTCTCACTGAGTTGGGAGGCTGGCGTTGCGCTTGGGATCCTCCTGCCTCAGCTTCTTGGGTGGCTGTTATCAGGGGCGTGGGCTGTCTTCCTGGGCTTCAGGGATGGTGGGAGGCAGGGATCTGGCTCTGGGCTCCCTGCGTCCGTGCTGAAGCAGTGCTGATGGCGCCGTCCTGTGCTATGTGCCTCTGTGGTGTCTGCGGGCTGTTCCAGGCCCGGGGTCTGACCACGCTGCTTACATGCTGGTGTCCACTGTCTCTGTCATTGTGGCTCTGTATGTTCTGGGGATGTTGCTCAGTGGTCAGAGTGCTTGCCTAACATGTGCAAAGGCCCTGGGTCTAATTCCACATCATAAAAATTAGCCCAGTGTAGCAGCGTGCACCTGTCATCCCGGCACTCAGGAGGCTGAGGTGGGATGATTGCCATGAGTTTGAGGCCAGCCTGGCTGTATTGTGAGTTCAGGACCAGCCTGGACAACAAGACCGTGCCTTAAACGAACAAAATTTACCATCTGTACTTTTCTTTCTGTTCTGAGGCGGGACCCAAGGCCTCCACACTGAACGCTTCCCCAGACCCTGCACCCCCTTTTTTTTTGACTTGGAGGCAGCGTCTTGCCAAGTTGCTATGTTGGGCATGGTGGGCCTGGAGTTCTGATCTCCCACTGAGATGACAGGCCTGTGCCACCCGGTATGGCTGTCTCTAGCCCTTTTGGTTGGTAGTTTTAAATTTTGAGACGGGGTTTTGCTAAGTTGCGCAGGCTGGGCTCTTAACTTCTTGCGACCCTCCTGCCCCAGCCTACCCAAGTGCTGGGATTACAGGTGTGCACCACCGTGCCCAATTATGTCGTGTGTGTGTGTGTGTGTGTGTGTGTGAGAGAGAGAGAGAGAGAGAGAGAGAGAGAGAGAGACAGAGACAGAGACAGAGACAGAGACAGACAGAGACAGAGGCAGGATTTTGCTCTGTAGTCCAGACTGGTTCTGGATTCATTATGTAGCCGAGGGTAGTGTTGAAATCATGGTAGTTCTCCTGCCTCAGCCTCCTGAGTGCTGGGATTCAAGGCCTGTGCCAGCATGTCCAGCTGCTTTCTCTCTGTTTTCTGTCTTTTTCTCGGGCCCTTGGTTGGAGTGCCCCCAAATCCCCAGGCCTTCCGGGCTGCCCGAGCGCGCTGGTGTGCGGCAGGTTGGTGCCTGGAGGCTCTCAGCTCTAGGCCGGGAGACCCCCACCCCTGGGGATCGAGCAGATCCTCCCTTGTCACCGATGACTTTTTCTCCCGTCCTGCTGTTTTCTGCTCCACTCCCTCCAGAGCCACAGCGAAAACGTATCAGCTGGTTGGATGAGTGAAAAGGATGTGAGCCCTGCCCCCGAGGCCCGACATCGGG
The DNA here is from genome assembly GCA_004027205.1 of Ctenodactylus gundi. NCBI lineage: Eukaryota > Metazoa > Chordata > Mammalia > Rodentia > Ctenodactylidae > Ctenodactylus > Ctenodactylus gundi. The sequence continues at coordinate 41,554 of PVKB01003483.1, read as the reverse complement.
AGGACCGCAGGCCGGAACCCAGACGGGGCCTTCAGTGGCTTAGTGGAACTCAGACTCAAAATCACAAATGAAAATGGACTAAGGATGTAGATGTAGCCCAATGGGAAGGTCCTGGGTTCGATCCCAGCAAGAAAAAGGAAAAAGACCCGTGACACGGTGTGTGTCTGTGTGTGTGTGTCTGTGTGTGGCCCCAGGGCCTTCACGCTGAGCTACGCTTCCAGCCCATTTTTAGTTTTACTTTTTGAGACAGGGTCTAAGTTGCCCACTCTGGGTTTGAACTTTGTGATCTTCCCGCCTCAGCCTCCTAGAGTGCTGTGGTTCCAGGCCTGGGCCGCCCCTTCAGCTGACGCCGTGTTAATGCCCCTTGCTCTGTCTGGGCCCCTCAGGAGTGGCGCTAGCGTGGCGTCCTCTCGCTGTCCTGATCTCTGTGCTGTTCTCGGCCATGGTGGTTGCGGCCCACTGGAGCTTTTCTCTTGGTGACAATCCCGCTTTGGTCTCATTGGCAGCTGTGCCATGGCCCCTGGTGGCTGCCTCAGGAGTGTGGCCCCTCGAACGCCTACCCGCTCCGTGATGACGCTCCGAGAGCTGGGTGCAGGGCCTTTGCTATGAGCTCCATCCCTGCCCCTTTTTGGTTTCATTGTGAGATAGTCTCACTCAGTTGCTAAGTTGCCCAGGATGGGTTTGAACTTGGGATCCTCCTGCCTCAGCCTCCCAGACGGCTGGGACTCTCGGGGTGTGCCAGCTTGCCTGGGGCAGGCCACGGCATTTGCTGGGTTTTGCAGCAGGTGTTTGCTGTTTGTGTCATCGTCACATTCAGCCCGAGGACTGGCTGTACGCAGATGTGGCTGGCCAGCCTTGTGGGGAGGGGCGGGCTGGGTGCTCAGCGTGGAGCCCAGGTCCCTGTGGGGCGCAGCGGGCAGGGCCTCAGGATCGGCGGTGCACCGCCACTGCCGGTCTCCGTGTCCCCGTGAGCCTGGGTGGCCAGCTGCGTGGGGAAGTGGAGGTTTTAAGAGTCAGGGTCTCAGTTTACCCATCTCTAGACAGGAGAAGAATCCTGCCTGGTTTTGGGGTGGGAGACGAGCACGGCCCCTAGCAGCGCCCTGCAAGTATTCATCAAGCGCTTAATGAGTGCAGGGTGTGGGGCGGTGGGAGGCGGTAGATGGAGGCCTTGGCGTCATGTGGTTTGGCTGCGTGCAGCTCGCTGCCTGCTGCTGTCAATAAAGCTTTATTGGGACAAGGCAGCGCACAGTAGGTCCTCATGGGGCAGCAGCGGGTGCAGGGCTCCGGCTTACACCCCTCCCCCCCTCCAGCATGGTGGGAGGCAGAGGCAGGAGGATCTCAAGCTCTGGTCCAGGCTGAGCAATTGAGTGACTTCGTGAGACCTTGTCTTAAAATAGAAAAAAGGCTGGGTTTGTGGCCAGTCCCTGGTGTTTCTCTTTCCCTCACTCTCTTATACAGAATTCAGTGAAGCCAGGAATCAGTAACAGTGTGGGGGAACACGCACCTAGGAAGGCGTGGTGGGCAGGGGTCCCAGCTCCCTGCCTGATAGAAGACACGGGGTGTGGGTAGGACAGGCCGTGGCTGTGGGCCTGATGGCGCATGCTTAGAATCCTAGCGCTCTGAGAGGCTGCGGCAGGAGGATCCCAAGTTTGAGTCCAACCCAGAAACTTAGTGATTCCCTGTCTCAAGCTAAAACTGGGCTGAGAGGTTGCTCAGTGCGAAGGCCCCGGGTTCAGTTGTCAGTCCTGAGGAAAACACCAAGCGGAACCAGCTGTGCGTTTCTGGGATTTCTCGTGTGCTCTCTCCGGGCTGAGCACAGGTTCACTGCTGTGCGTAGTATGCGTCTAGATCCCAGAGGCCCCTCTGTCACAGAGATGGGGTTCCCTCGCCCCGGAGGTGGCACCCTGTCACCCTGTCTGTGGGACCCGCGTCGAGCCAGCAGCCCCGAGGGAGCTTCCTGTCCTGGCCAGCACGGCGGTCTGCGGGGTGTCCAGGGAGCCGGGCAGGAGGGCAGGGCCGCGTCTGGGCTCCGGGTCTGCCCTTGCTGACCTTGGCCGGCCTCTGAGTCTGCCTTTTGTTAACGGGGGACAGTGTGACTAACTCCTACGTCCGCCGGCAGGCGGATTACATGAAACACTGATGTGTGGGCTTGGCACACGGCCCGGGCGCAGTGAAAGGGCTCGGGAAAGTTGCTCCGTGGTTTTTTTCCTTGGCGTTGTTAAACACTCGGGCAGGGAACGTATACCCGGTTGGTGTTTGGTGTTCGTGGCATCTTGCAGGGCCCTGGCTCCCCCACCTCTGGAGACCTTAATTGTGGCTCTCCGTCCAGTCTTCTATTTCTTTTTTTCAATTCTGGGGATTGAACCCAGGTTTTTTGTACAGAACTCCAGTACTTTTTTATTTTGGATTTGAAGCCGGGCCTAGTGGCACAGGCCTGTCATCCTAGCACTCTGGGAGGCTGAGGCAGGAGGATCACCAGTTTGAGACCAACCTGGGCAACTTAGTATCTTGGTGAGACCCTGTCTCAAAGTCAAAGCTAAAATTGAGCCCGGGATGTTGGTCATGGTGGCCTTGGGCTGAATCCCGGGTACCCCTCCCCTTCAGAAGAATTGGAATAGGTTCTTTCTAAGCCCCTAAGTTGTCCAGGTGGGACTAGAATGAGCCATCCTTCTGCCTCAGCCTCCCTGAGGGCTGGGATTCTAGACACTGGCCACCACTGCACAGCCTCCTAGCCCTGTCATTTTTAAAAAAGTTTAATTAATTCTTGATTATTATTATTACTTTTTCCTACTGGAGATCCAACCCAGGGCCTTCTGCACGGAGCTGCTTCCCTTGACCTTCTTAAAAGCTTGAGACAGGGTCCTTGAGTTGCTCAGGCTGGGCTCGAACCTGTGATCCTCTTGCCTCAGCCTCCCCAGAGTCCTGGGACCGTGGGCCTGTGCCCAGGTTCTGTGATCACGCCCAATGACAGTGAAACTAAGCATCACGGCCTCGTGCCCCGTGCCCGTGGCTTGTGCATCAGCCTCGAGGGGGTGCTGTTCCGTTTCCCTGGGGAATAAGACATTTGCCCCAAACCCGGAGCAGATAGGCCTGGGAGCGGGGGTTCAGCCTTCTGTCCCCTTGATCCCCTGAGTCTCTCTGTCACCTCTCCTGCTGTGATGCTGGCCATCCCTGCCCGTGCCATTCTGAGGTTGTTGCCTTCTTTTTTTGAACCAGGGCCTCATTTTGTAGCCCAGTCTGGTCCTGAACTCATGGCAGTCCTCCTGCCTCAGCCTCCTGAGTGCTGGGATCACAGGCGTGCGCTACCACGCCTGGATTCTGCGGTGGTGGGGAATCCACCCCAGGATGCGTGCTTGCTGGCCGAGTGATCTAGCAGCTGAGCTGTGCCCTTTGCCAGTCCGTTTCCAGCAGGGAGGAACTTTTAGCTCTCAATGTTGCTAAATTAAATCTACGTTAATTAAATGTAATAAAAGACAGTTTACGAGCCTGTGGGCCGCTCTGCGGGCCGCTCTGCGGGAGCTGGATAGTCGGCCTTGGCCAGTGGCTACTGATTCCCCAGCACAGGTTCAGGACAGCGGGGGCTCTCAGCGTTGTCCAGCTCTGCTACTGCCTGTCCCTCCCCCGGTCCCCACCTGGTGGACATGCAGGTTGTTTCTAGTGTGTTGGGATCCCAGGCCAGGAAGTGGGAAACATTGCCTGGCGAATTCTGGTGGCCACTGGGCCGCTGCTCACTGGAGGCCATTTGGAAGTTTAGATGGGGTCATTGGGGGCTGGAGCAAGAGCACAGTGACCTAGCACCACACCAGCCAGTGTGTGGCGGTGCGTGCCGGTAATACCAGCACTCAGGAGGCTGAGGCAGGAGGATTACCGTGAGTTTGAGGCCAGCCTGGCTACAGAGTGAGACTGTGTCTCCAACAAAAAAAAAAAAAAAAAAAAAAAATTTTGGGCCTCACAGCCAGTTTACTCCTGGCCGTGTGCCTGCGTGACCTTGGCCTTGGGTTGCTGCTGACCTTGGGCTATGAGGGGCCCAGCCCCAACGCTTCTGGCCATTCATTTCTGGCCTCGTGGTGCGGTGTGGGTCCTGGCCGGCTGCTGGTCGGCTGCCCTGATCTGGGCTGCGAGGCATCATGAGGGATGTTTAGCCGGGTGAGCTTGCAGTCACCCGGAGTGGCCTGGGCCAGCGTAGGGAAGACCGCAGCCTAGGTGGCCGCGTGGGGACGTGCCCCAGGCTTGACTCAGGTCCCCAGCAGTCCCGGCCACCACTATTCTGAGCCCGGAGGCTTCCTTCATCCTCAGGCACCCGCTGCTTGCTTCTTGGCCTAGGTGTGGGACCGGAAATGCCGGCCACTTGGCGTCAGGGACAGCGCGTCCTCTCTCTTGCCCCGGGGGCCCTGCAGTGTTGCCGGGGGTGGCTGGTAGCCTCTTGGGCTTTTCTGAGGTACTGAGGATGGCACTTGGGCCTTGGCACTAAGTGGTAGCCCAGCTTTGTTTATTGTTGATTTTGAGGCAAGGTCCCTCTGAGTTGCCAGGTTGCAGAGGCTTAAACATGCCACCTGCCAGGACTAGAGGTACACATCACCATACCTGGCACCCTGAGAGGTTTTGGAACCCCTCTTGTGGGCCGGGGGCTGCCCTGACCTCCCATCGCAGTCCTAACCCGTGTCTGGCCCTGTGAGAGCTGGCAGTGGTACTCTGGAGGTCAGCCTGGCACTGGAGTAGCGGGTGCCCCTTGGGTGCCGGACACGGTGAGAGCTCCGGTGGGAGCTGTTGACGGGGAGCGTGGGTGTCAGGCATGCGATCAGGCCGACGTGTCCATTTGTGCTTCGTCACAGGTGGACACGGTCCCGTGGAGCTGGGCTGGGTTGCGTGGCTGGGGGAGGTTCTCTGAGGCCTTGGGAGACCTTGGGTGGGATTGAGCAACGGCAGGTTGGGGGAGATGGGAGCACCCGGCAGGGGCGTGAGCCTTTGGGAGCCTCCGGTGGGGCAGGGCCCGCGGAGCCACCCTGTCCCCGCAGCCGCAGTGGAGAGGGTCCCTTCCACCATTGTTAAGGTGCACCCCAAGAGTGAGCAGTGGCCCCCCCACCCCCAGCTCCCTCAGCCAGCTTGCCAGCCTGGGAGGCAAGAACCTGGGTACCGTTGTGCCCTGTGGCAGATTCGTTCGTTGGTGGCATCCGGGCCCCAACGCCCCGTGAGGTGGTTTCCCAAGCCCAGCCGGGGCGGGCTGGGCTGCTGGGCTTGCGCGAGGCCGAGGCAGGAAGCGCTGGTGGCTGATGTCAGTCCTTGCGCAAAACCCTGGCTGCCGGCTTCCGGAGGAGCCCGAGCCTGCGCCCGCCGCCCCGAGGAGGAAGCCCCGGGCTCAGAGGCCCTGCCGCCCCAGCTCGGGCCGCATGGGCCAGCTGCCTGGCCCCCAAGGCCCTGGGGCCCGAGGGCTCAGCGCTGCAGGCTGGTAAGGGCGGGTGGGGCGAGGGCTGTGTGGTGGGGCATGTGGCCCCCATGCCCTGTGGTCTCTCTGGGGACCAACGGGCGGCCTTGGCACTTGTCACCTCGCTCTCCCCATGTGTACCCCCTAGGGGTGGGATGGATGTCTCGGGACCCCGGGGATCAGGCAGTGGCCCTGTAGACAGGCCCTGCGAGCCATGCCTGCTGGGGGCCCGAGGTTGTATTGGGCCTGAGGCTGGGGGGGCACTGGGGCACTGGATCTCACACACACTGTCAGTGTCCCCAGCAATGCCAGCAGTGCACAGTGTGCCCTTCCAGGGATGTAGTGAGGGCTTCTGGGGGCGACGGGAGGGCTTTTCGGGGGCCCATGCAGAGCTGCCACCCGCTGGGCACTGGGTGACCATGGTGACCTCGGGCCACGCTGGGATGGCTGAGGGGTCCTGCAGAGTGCCAGGTGCAGATTTTTGCTGGTTTGTGTATGTTCCTTTTGGTTGGGGTGACACTGGGGAGGAACTCGGGGCCTTTGCACATAGCCACATCCCTTGACCTTACTTTTTGAGACGGGGTCTTGCTAAGGTGCTCGGGCTGCGCTCGAACTCGAGCTCCTCCTGCCTCAGCCTCCCAGCGGGCGGGGATGACAGGCTGTGCCAAGGGCCTGGGGCCGCTGCTGCTACCGCCGTGGGCAGTGCGTGCTGCTCCTTCCCCGGGTTCTGGGGCGGGGGGTTGTCCCTTTGTTACTGATGTGCAGACGGAGGCCTGCTGCTTGCCCATGGGCTGTCGTGTTTGGGGCCAGTGAGCGGTAGGGTCCTGGTGGGTAAGGTGGCCGAGGCGGGGGTCCTTTCCCTGGGTGGGCGTGACCTGCGCCTGCTCCCTGCCTTTGACTCTGTGCCCTGCTGGGCTGGCAAGGGCTGGGGCTGTCCCTCTGGGTCTGTGCGGAGTCCCTGCCCGCTGGCTGCGAGGCCAGGCCCGGGCCTTGGCCGCCTCATCTGGGGAGTGGCAGGGCGCGGGGTGCTGGTCCCTCCCTCCTGGCCACCAGCCCCTCCGCCTCTGCGCCCCCCACCCCACGGGGCTCAGGCTCCTGTCTGCCACGGGCTGGCTGTAGGTTGGGGCTCATACAGACAAGGGGCAGAGTCCTCCCGGGATGCCAGGCCGGGGCGAGGTCTTCCTGTTGGGCCGCCTCCTGCTTGGCCCCTAGGATTGTCACATCTTTTTCTGACCATGGGTCTGGCTGGGTCGTTCCAGTCCTGCCCTGTGGCGGGGGGCGGGTGGACAGGGATTGAGGGTCAGGGTCTCTTTGGGGCGCCTGCCCGTGCCAGCTTAGTGTGGTAGGGAAGGTGGGAGTGCGGGGTGGTAGACGGGGTGGTAGCGGCCAGGCCGGCAGCCTGACCGCCCGCTTCTCTCTGCAGGCGAGGCCTTCTTGGGCAGCTTTGTGGCCAGCGGGATGGGGCCCTCGGCCTCGTCCCAGGGCAGCCCAGTGCCCCTGCCCTCTGACCTCTCCTTCCGCTCCCCCACCCCCAGCAATCTGCCCATGGTGCAGCTGTGGGCAGCTCATGCTCACGAAGGTAAGGAGCGGGCCAGGCGGGTGGGACTGAGGGCTGCTGTCCCCCCACTCTGGCACTCTTATGTCCCCAACAGTTTTTGAAGTCTGTTCCTTCCCCTCAACCCCCACAGTTATTTGTCTTTGCCACATGGCTCAGTCCTGGCTACCAACCTCTCTGGTCTCAAAAGTTCAGTGCTTCCTCTTGTTGCTCCCTCAGGGCCTTTGCACAGGCCATATGTGCTGCTTGCAGCCCCTCAGTCAGCCCCCTGGCCGTCTCCTGTTCTCTTCCAGGGTCCATGCCATTCCCTCGGTGACTACAGATTTTCCTATGTGATATTTCCCGAGCTGGTTTTGCCACCAGAGTCATCCATCCCTGTCTTGGTGGCTCACAGGAGGCTGGTTAATTGTGGGAGCCATGGAACCCGGGGCAAAGTCATGTCTGACGTGGGGGCCTGAAGGGACCCTGAGCCAACATGGGAGCCCTCCCTCTAGGTGTGTGAAGGCAGGGGCCTGTGGCACCCTGGGGATCTCCCCTATTCCCAGCTCTGGTGGATTTTACATGCCAGAGTCCTGGTGATGGGTTGCAGAGTCCCCACTGCACGCTGAAGGTCCTCGGGCCTTTCCACACCTGGTCCAGGCGTGCTCACCAGCACCCCACATCCTCCCGCATGGGGCTGCGGGTGGTGATTTCAGCCCAGGAGGCAGGAGCTGCCAGCCACCGTGCCCCGCCGGGCCTCACCACTTGGTCCTGCTGTGGGGCTGTGGGGGCTGCTCCCCCAGGCCTGCACACAGAAGTGGGCGTGTCCTGTGCTGGAGGCCGGCCTGCCCACCTGGGTGACCCCGCCGCTGGGCCAGGCCAGCCAGGGGATTGGAGCCTGTGCGCTGCCTTGGAGTCTGGCTGGGCCTGAGACTCCTTCCTCAGTCTCCTCGGAGGCGCCCTTTGCCCGTCTTTCCTGGCAAACCGTGGTGAATAGCTGCCGTGCCGATGACAGCACCAGCGAAGTCCTGCGGCGCTTCCATGTGCTGTGTGCGGCAGACTTGAACTCGCTTCCTGTGTAGGGCCAGCGGGGTAGGGACTGCCGTGCCCGTGTCACAGGTGGCAGCAGAGGGCCAATGCCCACCATAGAGCTGTGCTAGGGATTAAGCCAGTTGGTCCGGATCAGGTCCCGATGGGGGACAAGACCTCAGCGTGGAATGCCAGGGACAGGTCCTACAGCCCAGCCTCAGACAGGGTGCCTGGGGATGGGGCCGCCTGGGGCCCCTGGAGGTTGCCATGGGAGCCCCAGGCTCAGCACTAGGACTCTGCCCGCCCACCCGGACGCTCACTCCCGCGTCTGTCATGGCTGCCCTGCCAGGCCTGGCTTGGGTGGGTGGAGGGATTCTCACTGTGACTCGGAGACCCTGGCAGCCGGCCACGCTGAGTCCAGGGAGGTTCCAAGGGGGTGGATGGCACATGGCAGAGAAGGCCTCACGGAAGCAGTGGTGGCCGCACGGCCTGTGCTCCCAGCTCTGAGGGAGGCCGAGGCAGGAAGGTTGCAATTCCGAGCCCACCTGGGCCGCTTAGGGAGACCCTGTCTCAAATAGGCAATGGAGAGGGGCCGGGGATACACAGCTCAGAGTGAAGGCCCTGGGGCCCATCCCTGGTATAATTAAGGACCAAAAACCACCCACTGAAAACAGGTACAGTGGTGCAGGCTTGTGAGCCCAGCCCTGAAGGAGGCTGAGGGAGGGAGATTGCAAGTTCAGGTCCAGCCTGGGCAGTTGAACGATTTAGCAAGATCCTGTCTCAAAAAGCAAAGGGGAAGGGGGCGGGGCGTGCTGGGAGTGTAGCTCAGCGTGAAAGCCCTGGGGCTCTGCAGAATTGCAGAAACTGTTAAACAGAAAACTCTTATCTGGGGTCCCTGTTGGGCTGATGTTAAGAATCCAGGCTGCACCCAGCACTTGGGGGAGGCTGAGGCGGGAGGATTGCTGTGAGTTTGAGTCCAGCCTGGGCTCCATAGTTGGACTACAGAGTGAGACTGTGTAAAAAAAAAAAAAAAATCATGCCATAGGAGTGATGACCTTGGTTCCAAGCCAGGCTCTCCCCCTTTGCAGCCCGGACGAGTGGGCCTCTCTGGGGCTGAGTCCCCATCTGTAAGATGAGTATTAAGTTGGGCCTCCTGGGTGGGTGTGGAGGATTAAATGAGAAAAACAAGAGTAGCACAGATTGTGCTGGGAACCTGCCACCGCGCCATCCTCGCCAGGGCCCTGAGGGCTGCCTGAGACTAGATGGGGGCCTTGAATGAGTGCTGGGATGTGTGTGCCTGCCATCCTGGGGCGCCCAGCTCCACAGGGCCGCAGCCGGGATGGTCTCCCCCAGGCACGGAGCCCGCGGGTGTGGGGTGCTCTAGCGCTGTCTCTTTCTCTCTAGGCTTCTCGCACCTGCCCAGCGGGCTGTACCCTTCCTACCTCCATCTGAACCACCTGGAGCCCCCCAGCAGCGGGAGCCCCCTCCTCAGCCAGCTGGGCCAGCCCAGCATCTTTGATGCCCAGAAAGGTCAGGGGCTGGGAGGGGTGGTGGGGTGGAGGGCTGGGCCGACTGACGCGGGCTGAGGGAGGGAACGAGCCTCAGCCGTTTTGTTATTACTCTCAGTATTGTATGATTTTGTGGCGCTGGGGACTGAGCTCTGTACCTTCTCTATGTTAGGCACATGGGCACCCCCCGAGCTACGTCCCTGCCCAGGGTGTCTGATTGGAGCTGGGCCTGGTGGTATGCACCTGGGATTCTAGAACTCTGGGATTCTGAGGCAGGAGGATCCCAAGTTCAAGACCAATCTGAGCAATGCAGGAATTTATCAGAACCTTTTCTTGAAATAATTTAAAGGTGTCGGTCGGTGCAGGAGGGTAGCTGGGTGGTACAAAGGCCCAGGGTTTAATTCTGGATTCAACAAGATGCCCTTTTGAGAAGCCACCCTAAGGACCCCAGAGGCTCCCTGGGGTGCCCATAGTCTCTGGTCCCCTCCGGAGGTGCCCTGCTGGCTTTGTTATACCCCCTAGGGCAGCATTTATAACAACCCTGGCCTCTTCCCCTTTTACGGGCCAAGGTCAGGTCTCACCTGGTTTTAAGCCATTTCCGGAGCCCTGTCCTGTGGCCCCGCCCCGGGATCTCAGGGCACGCCTCCTGCAGGGAAGCGCCGGGTGGACTGGGCGTGGCTTCATTGGGGTGGGCGTGGCCCCGACGGGGTGGGCGGGGCCTCACTGATTTTCTGCTCGTCTTCACAGACGGCTTCTACCTGCCTGCGCCCGGAGCTCCGGGCACCCTGCACGCGCACACTCCGTCCACCAGGACCCCTGGCGGCCACTCCTCTGGCGCACCGGCCAAGGGCTCGTCCTCGCGGGATGGCGCCTCCAAGGACCGCGCGGGCCGCGTCGGAGACCCGCCGCCGCTCTTCGGCAAGAAAGACCCACGCGCCCGCGAGGAGGCGGCCGGGCCGCGCGGCGTGGTGGACCTGACCCAGGAGGCACGGATCGAGGGCCGCCAGGACCGCGCCCCTGCGCGCCTGCCCGAGCGCCTGTCCCCCTTCCTGGCCGAGACCAAGGGGAAGGGCTCGGGGCCGCCCGCCACGCTGGGCCCAGGGGACGTGGGGCCAGGGCCTGAGGGGGGCCGCGCGGGCCCTAAGGACGTGGCCCGGCAGGACGAGGGCGCGCGGCTGCTGCGGCGTGCTGAGACCCTCCTTCCCGCGCCGCGGCCCTGCGCCTCGCCGCTCGCCCCGCCGCCGCCTAAGGGGCCCCCGGCGCCCCCCACCGCCGGCGTCTACAGCGTCTTCCGGGAGCCGGGTCGCGAGCACCGCGTCGTGGCGCCCACCTTCGTGCCTTCCGTGGAGGCCTTCGATGAGCGCGCCGGGCCCATCCAGATCGCGTCGCAGGCGCGTGACGCCCGCGCGCGGGAGCGCGAGCCCGGCCGGCCCGGCGTGCTGCAGGCGCCCCCCGGCTCCCCGCGGCCCGAGCGCCCCGAGATCCTGCGCGAGAAGAGCAGCGTCATCCGCTCGCTGAAGCGCCCGCCGCCCACCGACGCGACCCCGGCCCGCGCCGCGCGCGCCTCCCCGGACCCGCGCGCCTACCTGCCCCCCAAGGAGCCGCCCAAGCCCGAGGCCGAACCGCGCCCGTGCGAGCGCGCTCCCCGCGCCGCCCCGCAGCCCCCCAAGCTCTTTGGCCTCGAGCCCCCGCGCGCCCCTGCCGGCCCCGAGCCCAAGTGGAAGCCATTCGAGTTGGGCCACTTCGCCGCCACGCAGATGGCCGTGCTGGCCGCGCAGCACCACCACGCGGGCCGCGCCGGCGCCGACGAGGAGGCCGCCAAGAAAGCGTACCTGGAGGCCGGGGCCGCGCCGCCCCGCGCCCGGCCCGCGCCCGAGCTGCACCCCGCGCCCCCCGGCCCGGGCGAGGCCTCGGCCATGCAGAGCCTCATCAAGTACAGTGGCAGCTTCGCGCGCGAGGCGGCGGCCGTGCGGCCCGGTGGCTGTGGCAAGAAGAGCCCCTTCGGCGGGCTAGGCACCATGAAGCCGGAGCCCGCGCCAAACGCCGCCGGCGCCCTGCGCGCCCAGGCCCGGCTGCCGCACCCCGCGGGGCCCGCGGCCAGCGGGGGCCGCCAACTGAAGCGGGACCCCGAGAGACCCGAGAGCGCCAAGGCCTTCGGGCGCGAGGCCCCTGGCGCCCAGGGGGAGGCGGAGGTGCGGCACCCGCCAGTGGGCATCGCGGTGGCGGTGGCCCGGCAGAAGGACAGCGGCGGCAGCGGCCGGCTGGGGCCCGGCCTCACCGATCAGGAGCGCTCCCTGCCCCTGAGCAGCGTCAAAGGTAAGCCTGGCTTCCGGCTGGGCCGGTCGCTGCTCCCCTTGCGGGCACGTGGTCCCCCGTCCCTGCCTTCCCGTCAGCGCGTCCCCTGGGCCCCTGGAGCGGTCCTGCTGTTTGGAACCTTTGCTGCCTTCTTTCTGTTACACGCGTAGAAAAGTGGGTAAGGAAGGAAAGGAAGCACCACTGCCCTTTCCCAGCGTCCACAGCGCTGTCCTGCCTGGCTCCGAGCTCGTTTCCCGGGTGGTGTGTGTCCCCTCCGGCTCTGTGGTCGGCCCCACCTGTCGTGGTGCGTTCCGGCTCTGGCAGCTCTTTACCAGTTCCCCCGGCCCCGCTGCCGCGGCCTGCATCGTGGTGGGCACTCGCGTGTTCTGTGTTGAGAACGTCGTGCGGAATATTAGTAGTTCAGTGATATTTGGGGCATTTTTCTAAGAACAGAGGCTTCTAGGAATAGGCCAAGCCCTCGGGTCCAAGACTAGGGAGGAAGGCATGGCAAGCCCAGGGTCCGTACCACCTAGACGGCACAGGGCTTGCCACTTGGTAGGTGGCTCGTAAGTGAACGACTGAGCCAGAATGTGAGATGGAAGCCAGTGTCCCTTCCCCCCTTTTTTGGTGCTGGGGATTGGACCCAGGGCTTCTGCACTAAGGTGCCGAGCTGTGTCCCCAGACCTTGGTCATTTTGAGGTAAGTTTTTTACTTAGACTGAGCTGGATCTTGACACCCTTCTTTCTCAGCCTCTGTAGCCCAGGCTGGTCCTGAACTCACTGGTGCAGCCCCCAGCTGTCTACCCCAGGGCCTTGTGCTTCCTAGGCTGGCGCTCTCTAATCTCTGTGCTACACCCCCAGCCCCCGGGTAGATTTTAATTCCCTGCTAGCAGTGGGTGAGTCGCTGCTTTATTTTGTATTTTTGAGACAGGATCTTCCTCCATAGCCCAGGCTGGCCTCAGTCAGCAGACTCCCTGCCTCAGCCTCCGGAGTGCAGCACACACGTGTCTCTGCCTCACGTGCGCTCTGGGCAGTGCTGGCCTCTGACTCCCAGCGCCACTCCCTGGCACATCTGTTTAGCTGTAGTTGTTTCAGTGTTATACTTTAATATTTAAAACAAAACAAAAACCCGGGGCTGGAGGAATGGCTCAGCGGTCAGAGCACTTGCTTAGCAAGCACTGTGAAGTGCTGAGTACCCAAGTTCGACTCCCCAGCACCACAGAAGCCGGCGTCGTGGTGCACACCTGTAATCCCAACCCTCGGAAGGCAGAGACAGGAGGATTGTGATGAGTCCAAGGCCAGCCTGGGCTCCATAGTGCGTTTAGGACCAGCCTGGGCTACAGAGCAAGAGCCTGTCTCCAAAAAAACCCCAACAATTCCCCCGCCCAAACCTAAAAATCCCAGGTGCTGTTTCTGCAGGGAGTAGTGCGCCAGCCTGAGTTGCTAGTGCGGTTGACAGGTGGAAGTCAGGAGTGGTTCCGGGGGGAGGTTTTCCTTGTGTCCTGAGGGATTGGAGATCCCGTGTCTCTGGCATGGCAGGGGGAACCCTGGGCCAGGTCTGCCCAGAGCTGAGCCCCTTGGTGACTCCAGTACCGCAATACAGTTTGGGGACTGAGCTGGCTAGCGCGTCGTGGTGTAGGGTCACAGGCTAGGGAAGGACTGGAGAGGACCATGTCCAGTTGCTCCTTGCCCCGTGACCTCTCTTATCAGCCTGTGTCCACCTGGGTCCCCATGCTCAACCTGTGGCCCAGGCTGGTCTGGTCTGTGGGCCCCAGCTGGACTCCTGCAGCTGTGTGGGCAGCTGTGTTCCCTGTCCCCCCCTGTCACCTGACCCCAGGCCTGGCTCACCATCCTGGCCAGTGCTGTATCTGTCCCAGATACCCCAAGACCCATTGTTTTAGGCCTGTTGTCTGAGATGAGCCCAGCAGGGCCCAGGCTGCTGCGCAAACATGTGGTGGTGACCCTTTTTTTATTTTCTTTTTGGTGTTACCGGGAGTTGACTTTGGGGCTTTTGCACTGAGCTATAACCCAGTCTTGTTTTTTTGTTTGTTTGTTTTGAGGTAGGGTCTCTGTCTAGTCAGGCTGGTCCTGAACTCCCTGTGGAACCCAGGCTGGCCAATCCTTTTGCCTCAGCCTCCCGAGTGCTGGGGTGAGAGATGTGTCACCGCACCCAGCTTTATGTGGTGCTGGGTAATCAAACTCAGAGCCTTGCACTTGCAAGGCAGGTGAATTGCTGTGCCATTTCTCCAGCACTTTTTTTTTATTTTGATAAAGGGTCTTTCTTTAAATTGCTAAATTGCTCAGCCTGAGCTTAAACTTGCAACCCTCCTGCCTCAGCCTCTGGAGTGCTGGCGTTACAGACCTGTGTCCCCAGGCCCTGCTACAGTGGCCTCTGAGAACGTTTGTAGTGTCCCACGAGGACATCGGTCACTCCAGTTGTAGCGCGCAGTAGTGTCCTGGTGTTGGACGCACACCAGTCTCATGCCCCAGCAGGTCGCCGTGCGTGTCCTGGCGTGCCTCCCGCCCGCACTGGCTGATCTCACCCCACTGTGTCTTGGGACAGCCCACGAGTCTTGGGACTTCAGGTTGGGAGGTGGGGCTCTATCTTTTTCTTGCTGAGTAAATGTTGGTTGACTGGCCGAATGAGGTCATCACTTGGTGCCCAGGTCCCAGCCAGCCTGACACTGGAGGCAGCCAGCTTGGTAGCAGACAAGCTCTCTGGGACCCCCTGGGGCAGATCTCTACAGTCCCACCGTGGTTGTGGCGTCTGTATTGGGGCTCTAGGTCCTCAGAGTCCTTCATGGAGTGCGGGGCACCTGACTGAGCCTGAGTGACATGCTCCTGTGGGGCTGTGGGTACGAGTGAGCACAACTGACCCTTGGTCAGTGGCGAGGCGGTCAGGCTGTGGCCCCTGCGTGGTGCGGGGGGGGCGGGGGTTGCAGAAGCTGCTTGACTAATGGCTGGCGGTAGGCAGGTGTCCTGAGTCACGCTGGAAAGAAGTCCCGTGAGAAGCGGTCTCTTCCCTGAGCGGTCGCCAGAGTGGCTGAGAGTCCCGGGCCGGCCCGTCCCCCATGGGAGTTTCCGGGGTCCCCAGGGCCTTCAGCGTCCCAGCCCAGGCCACGTGGAGCCTTCCTTCTGGAGCACGCCTCTTTCCCCAGTGGGTTTGGGTCTTGGTGTGTGCAACTCCTGAATCGCGGGATCCCAGTGGCCCACACAGCCACAGTGGCATGCACACCTTGCACCGAGCTGCACCTACAGCCCTTGCTCGGTTTGCATTTAGAGGCAGTCTCGCTGAGTTTCCCAGGCTGGTTCAACTTGCGATCTTCCTGCCTCAGCCTCCCAGAGTGCCGAGATTCCAGGCAGGTACCATCAGGCTGGATTTTTTTTTTCAGGCCTGATCTTGAGCAAGAGGCTAGCCCCTTGAGCCCGGGGTCACCTCGTTCCCTGGTGCCAGGCCCTTTGCTCAGGGCCAGGGTTGATGCGGTAGATCGTTGGGCTGTGCGCGTGAGCCCTCAGACCTCCTTTGGAGACCCCAGCGTCCTCCTGCAGGGCCTTTGTTGCCTCTGAGGCAGCTTGCACCCCAGCTGGACCAAGGACAGGCGTTCTGTCCCTCCGAGCTCCTTGCAGCCAGTGGCCTGTGCTCGAGAGGCCCAGAAAGTGGGAGCCAGCACTGCTGCTTACGCAGCCACACCTCTGTGTGATAAATGCATAAGATCTGTCACCAGCTGGGCCTGATGGCACAGGTCAGGAGTCCCAGGACTTTGGAGAGGCTGAGGCAGGAGGATCAGAAGTTCAAACCCGACCTTCGTGTCCTGGCAAGATCTCAAAATAAAGAATAAAATGCAGGCTGGAATGTTGCTTGGTATGAAGGCCTGGGGCTTGGTCCCTGTGTGGAAAAGAGAAAACTCTACCAGGTGCTCCTTGGATGGAAGACTGAGGCTGGGGGAGAGGCAGGGCTGAGCTTGTGTCCCGAGCGGGGCCTGGGCCTTCTCTCTCCTTCCTGACCTGTCACCGCTGTGAGTGAGGCACATGGGGCACCAGGTCTGAGCCAGGAGGTCTCTGGGGACGTGACCGACCTCACTGTCACACTGTGCAGATACGAGATTGCTGTGGGCATGAGCAATGCTGGTAACAAGTTGGTCAGGTGCCCTGATGGTATCCAGGTGCAGATTGCCATGGAAACCAGACCTCAGCCACGGCCTTGGGCATGTCACAGTTGTTGGTGGTTTTTTTTTTTTTTTTTTTTGGTGCTCCTGGAGATCGAACCCAGGGCTTTTACATTGAGCTACATCCTCAGCCAGCCCATTTTTATGTTTGGTTTTCAGGTAGGGTCTTGGTGACTCTCTTACGTTGCCCAGGCTGGGCTTGAACTGTATAATCCTCCTGCCTCAGCCTCCCAGAGAACTGGGATTCCAGGCCTGCACCATCAGGCCTGACAATGGCTGAGATTTGAAATGAGTGACCCAGGAAGGTACAGTTGGTTTGAGGGACCGTGGGGGCCTTTGCCCAGGACAGTCCACTCCTGCCTGCCCTGGTGTTGCAGTGACCTATTCACGAGACCTGTTTCCTTGTGTGACCAGAAGATCCACCCAGCCAGGCCTGGTGGCACAGGTCTGGGGTCCCAGCCCTCTAGGAGGCTGTGGCAGGAGGAACGTAAGTTTGAGCCTAGCCTGGGTAATTTAATGAGAATCTGTTTCAAAATCAAAAATTAAAAGGTGTTTGCTGGGTGTGGCACTACGCGCCTCTAACCCTAGCGCTCAGGAGGCTGAGGTGCAGGAGAACCGCTGTGAGTTCAAGGCCAGCCAGGGCGACCGGGAGAATTGAGGACCTGGCTGGACTACAGAGCAAGACTTGGTTTCAAAAGCAAACATACCAGAAAACCCCCAAACCAAACCAGGAGGCTGACAGTGCCCAGTGTGGGGCTCTGGCGCCCCCCTCAGTCCCCCCCCCCCCCGCCCCCAGCCTCACTCGCTCGTCTGTCGTGGGACCGGGTAGGTTTTGCTGCTTGTTCCCTCATCTGGAAGATGGGCTGAGATGGGACCCTGTTTCTTGAGTCAGTGATGCTGGGACGGGCCCTGTGGGGTAGAGACAGCTGGTGAATCCTGGTCCTTATAGCCTGGGCGTGCGGGGTGAGCGGCTGGGCCCGTGTTTCATACCCCTGCCTCCTGTAGGAGCTAGGCCCCTCCCAGGTGGCAGCCCTGGAGGGAGGAACTGGCGTGTGTGTGCCCAGTTACCCGCCTTCGCCCGGCAAAGCGGTGGGTGGCCGGTGTTTGTTGTTTAGGAGTCCAGGGGACCTTTCCAAGCCTCACTCGGATGTGTGGTTTGCCTCATGGCTGCTGAGCCCTTCCTCTGGCTCCCTCTCACCTGGAACAAAATCTGCACCTCGTTCCCCTCATAGCTGGCGCTCCTGCCCCATGCCCGCTGGGGTCCTGCGTCTTCTCTTCCTACCGCGGCTTCCCCGCTGCTCCCTCGTTCATTCCTGCCGCTGGGCCTTTGTACATGCTGTTTCCTCTGCAGGTCTCCCTTCTCTCTAGACATCCGCTTCCACCTGTGCTTTCCTTTTGCACGTGATTATTGGGCCCCTCCTCTTTGTCCTGGGGAGACACAGACAGCCCCGAACAGAACTGTCTGAGCTGACAGCCATGTGCCGTCTGGTGGAGGAGAGGACGTGCCTGACGAAAACGGAGTAGCTGGCCGCTGCTGCCGGGGCGCGAGGGTGGGGGTGCAGCGGGTGTGTGGGGAGGGGACTGGAGGCCTAGGGAAGGTGTGGGCGTGGCCCTGTGGTGGGGGCACAAGCTGGGGATACCTCAGGGGCCCCTGAGCAGGACAAGGGCTTGGTGCCATCAGAGGGCAGGCAGCGTGTGCTGGGATCAGAGGCCACAGAGCCCTGCCCGTCCGGGGACTGCCGGCTGCCAGCTGAGATGGAGGGGTTTGGCTGCTTCATCTGGAGACCCCTTGCCCACGGGAGCAGGAAGCTGCTCCGGGCCTGGCCCCGGGGTCCTGGGGACAGCTGGCCTGCACTGGCCTCCTGGTAGCAGGTGGTGGCTGAGATGGGGGCTGTTCTACCAGGGCAGGGCCACATCCTAAATGTGGGGCACCAGCAGCTTGCCTCCCACAGCTCATCCCCGGGATCAGTGGGTACGAGGGTGCCCCGGTGGGTGGCACCTCCCCCAGGGGAGGTCGGAGCCGTAGCCCTGCTGTCTCTGGCAGCTGTGAGCTCTGCGGTGGCCCTAGGCGGCACGGACCGTTGTTCTGGGTCCGGGTTTCCCTGTGGGGTCCACAGGCAGTGCTGCTTCACGTCTCGCAGGTTCGTGTGTTCACTTGTGTGTGAATCGTGCATGTTCAGCCTACAGTGGGGCCCAGGGCCTCACGCTGAACTGTGTCCCAGCTAGTATTGCGTGCTTGATGCCGAGACAGGGTCTCGCTAACTTGCTAATTTGCCCAGACTGGACTTGAACCTGCCATCCTGCCTCAGCCTCGCAGAATGCTGGGATTGCATGCTCACGTCCCTGAGCCCGTCCGGTCCTACCCTTCTTTGTCAAGCTTACCATCCCTCATGAGGGGCAGGTGGGCTGAGCCCGGGGTGTGGGAGCCAGGGCCGCCAGGAGTGCAGTCAGGGCCAGGCCCTCGCTGTCGGGACAGTGCCCCTGCCAGCCTTTCCCCTCCACTCCCCCTGTGTGTGTCCTGTGGCTGTGAACACGACAGGATTGGAGGTATTTTATTACAGCCGCTGGGCATTTAGTTTCATTCAGGCCGCAGTTGTCTCTAAGGGGGTCTGGCAGGCTTTGGGGGTAGAGGGGATGCTCCTGACACTGAGGACCCCTGGGGTTCAGAGGGAGCCCCCTCCAAGCCGCAGAGGACAGGGCTCTGTGAAGGAGCGGCGTGGATGGCCATGGACTGGCAGGGCAGGTTGGAGGTGGAGTGGGGCCATGGGTGGGCAGGGCCAGTGGCTCGGGCTGGGGGGACTCACTGTTGCCCGGGACCCCAGGGCACGGCCGGGCCGACGAGGACTGTGCGGAGGAGCGAGCCCGGCACCGGGAGGAGCGGCTGCTTGGAGGACGGCTAGAGCGCGACCAGGAAAAGCTGCTCCGGTGAGGACCTGGGGCCCGGGGGCCAGGGGCCGTGGCCTGTTGCGTGGTTCCTCCAGCAAGTGTGGGGCCTCTGTCCTGAGCTCCAGCGCTGCCTCTGTGTTTTGCTGCCCAGCTCTGCCCACGGGACACCCCCTTCCTGCCGTGGGCTACCGGGCTGTTCCCGAAATCTCTGTTGTGTTTTCCAGAGAAAGCAAGGAGCTGGCTGAGTTGGCCCGCCTCCACCCCACCAGCTGTGCTCCCAATGGCCTGAACCCCAACCTCGTGGTGACAGGAGGCCCGGCCCTGGCGGGCTCGGGGCGCTGGTCAGCTGACCCCACCGCCCACCTGGCCACACACCCCTGGCTGCCCCGCTCCGGCAGCACATCCATGTGGCTTGCTGGCCACCCGTACGGTGAGTGGGACCAGGGGCTTGTGTTCCCCTAGGGAAAGGTGGGGTGCTCAGAGCTGGTCTGTCCTCTGGACCCTCTGCCTGCCCACTGCAGAAGTGAGGCGGGTGTCCCGTGGCCTGTTAGTGTGGGCCAGTACCTGATCCCTTGGCTCCCTCGTGGGAGACCCAGAGGCTGCACTGGCTTCTGGGGTGGGCCGGGCTGGGGCTGCCCTTGGGCGCACGTCCCGTGTCCCCCAATGCTGACGTGGGCTGGGGCTCCCTTCCCAGGCCTGGGGCCACCCTCTCTGCACCAGGGCATGGCGCCTGCCTTCCCACCTGGCCTGGGGGGCTCCCTGCCGTCCGCCTACCAGTTCGTCAGGGACCCCCAGTCAGGCCAGCTTGTGGCCATTCCCAGCGATCACCTGCCTCACTTTGGTAAGTGCCACGGCAGGGCTGGCCCTGTCCAGGGGGCTGTCCCTCCCTGTGGTGCGGCAGGACGGGACAGGGGCAGGTGGGCACAGAGGGCACTCTACCTTGGGTGTCTGGGGACAGTGTTCTGGGGTCCTTGTGGGTGAGCAGCCGTGGGGACTCAGATCTTGGCCCCAAGTCCCCAGCCCTAGAGGCCCACTTGTCACGTGGAGGATGATGTCCCTGTGTGCTGCAGCCGGGATGCAGGGGGCCTGCTGGGGGACATCAGGGCGCGGGGTCCCTGGGCGGGGGAGGCCACAGGGCCTGCGATTCCAGCGCCCGAGCGGGTGGGCGTGCGGGGTGGGGCTTCGGCGGCCTGTGCAGCCCTGGGTGTCCCTGCAGCGGAGCTGATGGAGCGGGCCGTGCCGCCACTGTGGCCTGCGCTGTACCCACCTGGCCGTGGCCCCCTGCACCCTGCGCAGCAGCTGCAGCTCTTCTCCCAGCACCACTTCCTGCGGCAGCAGGAGCTGCTCTATCTCCAGCAGCAGGCGGCCCAGGCCCTGGAGCTGCAGCGTAGCGCCCAGCTCGTGGTGAGTGGCCGGGGGCGAAGGGGAAACGGCGGCAGAGGCGGCCTGGGATGGAGGTCTGGGTGCGTGGAGCAGCCGCAGGAGGGCCTTGGCTAGAACAGACCTCTGGGTCCCGTGGGACAGGCCACTGAGGCATTTCAGGATTTCTGTGCTTGGCCGGACCTTGTCCCCTCCAGCCTGGGGGGGCGACCCCACGGGAGCAGGTGGCCTGGGGCCTGGATGTGAACCTGCTCAGCCAGCGTGTGGGGCAGTGAGTGGCTTTACCTCGCTGGGTCTTTTTGTATTTTTTTCCCTGATGGCACCAGGGATCCACTCCTGGGCCTTTGCACACTGCTCCGTTCTCGGCCCATTTTTTATTTTTAATTTTGAGACAGGGTCTTACTGAGTCCCTAAGCTGCCTAGGCTGGGCTTGAACTTGCGATCCTCCTGCCTCAGCCTCCCAGAGTGAGAAGGCCTGCACCAATAGGCCCAGGTCACCTCTCTGGCCCTCAGTGGGGAGGTGGGAGCAATCTCTGGTTGCTGAGTGGCTCTCCATGGAGTGAGGATCACGGGGTGCTCCTCCAGTGGCTTCTGGGTGATGAACCTGGGCTCCTTCTTGCTCGCGTCCCTCCTGCAGCAGAGCCAGCGTGGGCTGTGCTCCATGCGCCGTGGGGACGCAGAGGTGCTGGCGCTATGAGTGCTGGTAGAAAGCACCCCAGGGGCCGCCCTCTTGATGCCATGCAGGTGCTGGGTGTGTTGTGCCCCTGTGGTCTTCGGGAGTCACGTGCCTGGCCTGTGAGGGCCCAGCAGGACTGAGGTCCAGACGGAGGGCCCCCTGGGGAAGGGTCTGCGCCTCTGGGTTCCACATGGAATTCTGTGTGCTTGTTACCCGTGCGCCGTGACGGAATGTCATCTTGGGTCTGGGTGGGTAGGGGGCTGGACCTCGAACCCTGCACCCTGGGGGTGGGACCTCACCCTGTCTGCTGCCCTGTCCCCAGCAGGAGCGGCTGAAGGCCCAGGAGCACCGGGCTGAAATGGAGGAGAAAGTCGGCAAGCGGGCCCTGGAGGCTGCGGGCAAGGCCGGCCTGGCAGCTGCGGGCTCAGGGCTGCTGTCCCGGAAGCCCCCCGGCCCCTCAGGTGCCTACGGGAAGGCCGTGAGCCCCCCGCCGTCGCCCCGGGCCTCCCCCGTGGCTGCCTTGAAGGCCAAGGTTATCCAGAAGCTGGAGGATGTGACCAAGCCTGCTGCCTATGCCTACCCCGCCACGCCCAGCTCCCTCCCCGGCAGCCCGCCCCCTGCCTCTCCACCACCCACCCCAGTCCGCCCCCGCAAGGAGGAGGCCCCTGAGAATGTGGTGGAGAAGAAGGACCTGGAGCTAGACAAGGAGGCCCCAACCCCCTTCCAGGCTCTGTTCTCAGGTGAGGGCCGCCCTGCTGGCTCTGGCAGGCACCCTGCTTGAGCATTTATTTTAGCTTTTGCAGTACTGGGAATCGAACCCAGGGCCTTCACACTGAGCTGCGTCCCCAGCACTTTTTTATTTACTTTGATACAGGGTCTTGCTGACTCCCTAAGTTGCCCAGAATGAGCTTGAACTTGACGATGCTCCTGCCTCAGCCTCCCAGAGTGCTGGGATGACATTGTGGGCACCACCAGGCCTGGCTTCATCCAGTCCCCTGGGCACCTCCTGTGTACCAGGACCCCCGCCTCTCAACCTGGGTGGATTTGTTTGCCCAGAGTCCCTGGTGGGGTGCCCGGCAGGGGGCTGAGTGCTAGCGCCTGTGGCTGGAGGAGCTGTTCTTGGCTATAAGGGGCACAAACCCCTCAAAACTGCTAGTGCTCGGCGGGTGCTCACAGTGCAGAGGTGCCTGCCCGCCCCAGGTGCCCGCATAGCCCCTTCCTGTCTGCAGGGACCTGCAGCAGGCAACTCGGAATGCTGAGACTTAGGTCCTCTGCAGGAGCCGTTAAGAGGGCGCACTTGCAGGGTCAGATTCAGATTCTGGCACCAGTTCTGTGTGAGCTCAGGCAGGTGCCGGCCTCTTTCCGGGCAGCTCAAGGTGAGGGTAGTGTTGACGCCGAGCGTGTGCCTGGCCCGGGGAACATCCCGATTAGACTTCCCCCGTCAGGTTCCTGTCTAGCACCCACCACCCACTGGCTCTTCTCAGGGAGGCTGGCTGTGCAGTGGGGGACACACCTCTGTTACAATGATGTTTCAAGCAATTGCCTTTGTGGAATGGGGCAAAAAGTTTCTGGTAGGAGCCTGAGGTGCCCTGGGCCAGGCCACAAGTTAGGGGTCTTTGGGGGTTCTTTTTTTTTCCCATGGCACAAGGGATCAAGCCCAGGGCCTTTGCACTAATCTACTTCCCCAGTCCATTCGATTCATTTATTTGAGACAAGGTCTCATTCTGTAGTCCAGTCTGGTCCTGAATTTATTGTGGCCCAGGCTGGCCTTGAACTCAAGGTAATCCTCCTGCCTCAGCTTCCCAAGTTCTGGGATTGTAGTGTGTGCCACCACACCTAGCTAATGATTTGTATGTGGTTCTGGGAATTGGACCCAGAACCTTGTGCATTCTAGGAAATGCTCTGAACCTGGGCTGGGCCTCCAGCCCTAGTTTTGATTTTGAGAGAATCTGCTTCCGTTGCAAAGTTGTCCAGGCAGGGCTTGCATTTTATGATCCTTTTGCCTCAGTCTCACATGTAGTATGGAGGATCTCACTGTAGCTCAGGCTGGCCTCAAACACACAGCACTTCTCCTGCCTCAGCCTCACAAGTGCTGGGATTACAGGCATGTGCCACCATGCGTGGCTTATGTGGTGCTGGGGAATTGAACCCAGGGCCAGTTGCTAGGCAAGCGCCCTGACTGCTTAGCTATGCGCCAGCCTTTGCCTCTGGCCCAGCCTCTTGCTGGGTGCTGTGGGGGAAAGAATGGGGAGACAGCTGTAGGGTGGGTAGCTCAACCCCAAGCCCTCAGGGACAGGGTGTCTGGCTGGTCACTCTGAGACCCAGATGTATGGACAGATCCTGGGGTTTCTTGGACACCTGCAAATTACCCCAGCCCTGCATCTGGTCAGGCAGAGGGTGGCTGTGCCCTGTGTCTCTGTGCTGGGTAGTGGCATGTGGAGATGTGGGCTGCGTGCCCTCACGCTGACCCCTGTGTCCTTGACAGACCTCCCACCCCGGTACCCGTTCCAAGCCCTGCCACCACACTACGGGAGACCCTACCCGTTCCTGCTGCAGCCCACGGCAGCCGCGGATGCCGACGGCCTGGCTCCCGATGTGCCGCTCCCAGCTGATGGCCCGGAGCACCTGTCGCTCTCACCTGAGGACAAGCCCATCCGCCTGTCGCCTTCTAAGATCTCGGAGCCGCTGCGGGAGGCCCCGGAGGAGGAAGAGCCGCTGGCCGAGCGGGAGGTGAAGGCCGAGGTGGAAGACGTAGACGAGGGCCCCGCTGAGCTGCCCACGCTGGAGTCACCGCTGGCACTGCCTGTCCCGGAAGCCATGGTGGCGTCAAGCCCCGCAGGTGGCTGTGGGCCGAGCCTGTTGGAGGCTCAGGTGCGGAGCTGCCCAGAGGTCCCCGAGGACCCAGACTTCGCCGATGGGGCTGAGGCAGAGGGGGAGATGCCGGGCCGGACAGACCCCTGCGCAGCTGCCCTAGATCTGGCAGTGCGGCTAACGCCCGAGCCACTGGTGGAGACGAAGGAGGAGCCCGTGGAGGTGCCTGTTGCCGTGCCCATGGAGGTGCCCGTGGTGGAGGCAGTGCCTGAGGAGAACCTGGTCCCGCCAGTCCGGACCGACTCCCAGCCCAGCCTCGAACTACCTAACTGCGACCTGCCCTCCACTGAGGGACAGGGACCTGACTTGGAGGCCCAGGAGGACGCGCCTGTGCCTGCCAGCACCTGCTACCTGGAAGAGGCAACCTCTGACCCATTCCTACCCAGCCTCGAGGACCCACTGGCCGGCATGAATGCGCTGGCCGCCGCGGCTGAGCTGCCCCAAGCCAGGCCTCTGCCCTCCCCGGGTGCTGGAGCCCAGACTGGGGAGAGACTGGAGCCCACCCAGAGCCTGGTACTGGAGCAGGGCTTTCTGCAGGGCATCGCCCTGCTGAGCGAGATCGCAGGCCTGGAGCTGGAGAGGAGGAGGGGCCAGGAGGCGGGGGGTGAGTATGTGCCCCACGTCTGGCTTTGTGGCTGTTTGTACGTTTCTAATTTTTTTATTTTTTTGAGACAGGGTCTCTCTATCTATTAGTCCAGGCTGGATCTGAATTTACTGCGTAACCCAGGCTGGCCTTAAACTCCCAGCAGTCCTCCTGCCTTGGCTTCATGAGGCTGGGATGAGAAGTGTGCGCCGTCATGCTCAGCTTATGTGGCGCTGGGGGATCGAACTCAGGACTGTACACCTACTAGGAAAGGTCTTTAGCCGCCGGGCTACCCCCCAGTCCACATACACATATATTTTTTTTAAACTTTAGGCTTCGTTGTGCAGCACAGTGGTCCTAGCACTGGGGAAGGCTGAAGCAGGAAGATGAAAGTTTGAGCCCAGCCTGGGCAGTCTTGTCTCAAAATTTAAAGAACACTAAAGGGCCGGGCCTGGGTTCAGTCTCAAAATACTGAAGGCGGAAAAGCCCAGCAACTTTGACGATCTCTTAAATATGGGCTACGTGTGTGTGTGTGTGTGTGTGTGTGTGTGTGTGTTTTTAAACAAGTACAATAAAATACAGCAAAATGTCCCATCGTGACATTTTTAAGTGCCCCGATGGAGGGAGTTCATTCGCACTGTTTTGTGACCGATGTCCGGTTTCCTGGGGGTGAAGAGTCCCTTCATCTGTCACTGGTGTCTGTGGGTTGTCAGAGACAGAAATTCTCCTCTAACGTGGCTTAAGAGGGCTGGAGGAACGGCACAGTGGTTAAAGCACAAGGCCCTGAGTTCAGGTCCCTAGCACCACATAAAGCTGGGCGTGGTGGCACACGCCTGTAATCCCAGCACTTGGGAGACTGAGGCAGGAGGATTGCCATGAGACCGAGGCCAGTTGGGGCTACAGAGTGAGGTCAGGACCTGCCTGGGCTACGGAGCGAGACCCTGTCAAGGGAGAGGGAGAATGTTTTGGCTTCCGGAATCCCAAGCTGAGCTGCCCCGTTTTAGGAGTGGCTGGATCCGGGCGGTCACACCACATCATGGGCAGCTTCTCTAACCGCCTGTGGTGCCTGCTCCCTCCCTCCGGTCCCTGGTCTGCTCTCTTCTGTGTCCTCGAGGTTGTGTGGTGCCCAGCTCCCACTCGGCAGTCTCGGGAACAAAGCCGTCCATCCTGGCAGTTCTGGCTAAGATGCTGAGATTTATTCTCATGAGTCAGCGGGGGTTCCGGTTTTTCTGGAGGATGGTAGTGGGGGTGCAGTGCTAGATAAGTGCCCTGCCGATGAGCTACACACATCCCCATTTTGGAGCTAGTATCTTGCCGATCCCAGGTTGGCCTTGAAGTTCTAGGCCCAAAGGATCCTCCTGCCTCAGCCTCCCAAGTGCTGGGATTACAGGGGTGCACCACCATGCCCAGTTTATGTGGCCCTGGGGAATCAAACCCAGGGCCTTGTGCTTGTTAGGTGAGCGCTTTAACCGCTGTGCCATTCCCATAGCCCCTTAATTTTTTAATTTTGGAAAAAATTTTATTTTCTGACAGTCTTGCTGAGTCGCCCAGGCTAGGTTTGACCCTGTGATCCTCCTGCCTCAGCCTCCAGAGTGCTAGGACTCTGCGTGTATCACCATGCCTGGTTTAAGACACATTTTTGGTTTTGTATTAGAGAGTGCCCAGTGGAGGCTCTGGCACCTGGCGGCTTGTAGAAAACTGAGCTCTGACTGCCCTTGACTTGTGTCCCCGAGCCTGTACTCGGGGTCACGGGGCCACCTTTGTTTTTTTTTTTTAATTTAATTTTTTTTCTTGAGACAGGGTCTCGCTTAATAGTTCAGGCTGGTCCTGAACTAGCCCAGGCTGGCTTCAAATTCAAAGCAATCTTGAGTGCTGGGATTACAGTTGTGCACCACCATGCCCAGTTTATGTGGTACTGGGGAATCGAACTCAGGGCCTGGCGCTTGCTAGACAAACACTTTCACTGCTGTGCTAGTCCTCCCGCCTCACAAGGCCACCTTTGGAGGGCTTCTTCGTGTCCTGTGGGCAGCTGGGCAGGCACCTGTCTCCATGGGCGCCTGGTACATATACTGGCTTTGAAGTCCATCATGGTGCCTTTCTCTCTCACAGTCATTGGATTTTTTTTCTAGGAGAAAATTGAAATCTCCCAGATTTCAGTACCTGGTGGCAGGAGGGCCGGCAGGTACACAGAGGAGGGAGAGGAGCCCGAGGCCAGGGAGGTGGCCAGACCCTTTGGGGCCCCAGCTGGTGTTCTCCTACTTTGAGGCTACTGCCCAGCGTCACCCTTTGCTTCGCTCACTGTGGCCACTGTGGCCTTCCGGGTCATCTCTGTGCTTGTGAAGCCACAGGCTGGGGTGTCACTTTGCTAACAATGTGACAGAGGCCTGTGCAGCTTAAGCAAGAGAAGTTTCTCGTTTCATGGACCTGTAGGCCAGCAGGTTCTGGCGAGTGGATCGTGGAGCCCGAGGATAAGTTCTCAGCCCCGTTTCGCTTTGAGAGAAGGCCTCGCTAAGTTGCCAGGGTTGGCCTCGGATGTGTGACCCTCTGACTTGACTCCTCAGTGGCTGCAGTCTCTCAGATCAGGCTGTGGGCAGGGCTTGTCCTCTGAGCGCGCGGGCAGCCTCCCTCGGCTTGGGGACGGCCGTCGTCGCTCTGTGGCTCTTTCCTCTGGGTCTGCCTCCCTTACTGTGAGGACGCCAGCCACGGAGGACTGGGGCTCAGCGTCACCTGCTGCCCTCCTGGGCTGTGGCGCTGGGGTTAGCGTCCAGTGTGCTGTGCTGTGGGGAGACAGCCGACCCCGTGATTGCTGGCTGGAGGTCACACAGTGCCCCTTCTGTTGGTGTCACTTGGGTGTGACACGTGGTGTGTTGTTGTGGGGAGAAGGAGGTGACAGAGTTGTGTGTTAGTGAGCCCCTACCCACAAGAGCAGTGGCTGGGCCTGTGGCACAGGCCTGGGATCCCCGGACTCCGGGAGGCTGAGTCAGGAGGATGGCAGCTTGAGCCCTGCCTGGGCAACCTAGTGACTTAGTGAGAGCTTATCTGAAAAAGAAATAAAGGGGCATCTCACTCAGTGTGGGGGTCCTGGACTCGGATCCCTAGTACCACCAAAAAAAAAAAAAAAGTCATAGCAGCTGTGCTGTGCCTTACTCAGCGTGAATTTGCTGCCACCTGGCTTTAGATTTTTGGAGGTGCTTGTCCTGCCGTGGTTCTGCCCACAGGCGGGGCTGCTCGCACATCACCAAGGGGCGCTGCTGACATCTAGCGGGGAAGGGAGCAGCATGGCTGGGCCAGCCCAGGAGGATGCAGTGGGCCCCGCGTGACCACAGAGGAGCTTGAGCGCCCTGGCATCCTGGGCAGAACGTGGGGAGGGCACGGGGCACTCGGCCTTTGAGCCATGTGGAACATGCACGGGCCAGAACACAGTGTTGGTTTAAACATTTTAATTTTACTAAAGTTCATTTTAAACCAGGTTAGGTGGTGCAGGCTCGTGTCCCAGCATTCTGGGAGGAGGCTGAGGCAGGAGGATCGCAAGATTAGACTAATCCCAGGTAATGTCATGACTTAGTGAGGCACTGTCTCCAAAAAGTAACATTAAATTAAAAAAGGGGCTGGGAATGTAGCACATGGATTTAATCCCCAGTATTGGGAGGAAAACATACTTGATCTTAATGCCACAGGTTTTAATTTCTAGACTAAAATCTTTTAACAAGAGAATTCTAGGTTGTGCCATAGGTTTGTCCAAATAAAACTGCTGATACTTACCTTTTTTTTATCGTGGTGTTGGGGATTGGACTCAGGGCCTTCAGTCTTAAGCTACATCCAAGCTCCTTTTAGTTATTTGAGACAGGGTCTCACTGAGTTGCCCAGACTGGGCTATCCTCCTGCCTTGGCCTCCAGAGTGCTGGGAAGACAGGCCAGTGCCAACAGCCTGTAACTAGGGCATTTTTGGCCTTCAGAAACCAGAGATGTTTGTGATGCTCCCGCCAATCACAAGCATGAGGTTGGCCTGTTGGTTACATGCTGATGAAAGACAGTCCAGCCGGCAGTGAGGGGTGGGGCAGGGCCTGTGCTGACGTTTGCCGACACCCATGTACGGCGGGCGACAGGGCTGTCAGACACGCGCGAGCATTTCCGGGCCGTCTTGCAGCCCCCGCAGTGCTGGCCCTAGCGGGACCTGAGCAGGGGGGGCAGGAGTGCGTTCCCTTCTCCACACCTTTGTGCTCTGATTGTGTTTTTTTAAATCTTGGACTGCCTTTTTCTGCTTTGTCTTTTCACCCCAGTACTGGGGTTTGGACACATGGCCTTTGCACTGAGCGATGTCCCCATTCCTTTTTTGATTTGAGACAGGGTCTGCTAAGTCCCTTAAGTTGGGCTCAAACTTGCCTCCTCCTGCCTCAGCCTCCCACAGTGCTGGGATTCCACACCTTGCTTCCCTTTTTCCTGGTGACGGGAGCTATGCGTGCTCACACCGAAGGCTCCGCTGGAGGGTGAAGGGAGCATATGCTCCCAGCAAGCCCTGCCAGCTTGTGGTGACCTTCCTGTGCCCCTGCGTGCCGCGGGGACAGGGCTGGGCTGTATGTTGTGTTCCTCTTCCTAGCACTGTGTCCTGCAAGGCCTCAGTCCAGGTGGCCCAGCAGTCCACGTAGCCTAGGGCCCCGGTGTCCTCCCTGCATGGGGTCAGGGAGGGCACTGGCTGGCACCCAGGCCCGGTCCCCCTCCGTGCTCATCTGCTTCCTGCCCGCAGGTGCCGAGCTGGGCCTGGCTGCACGGCCATCCCTGGAGAGCCTTCTGGCCGCCAGCAGTCACATGCTCAAGGAGGTGCTGGACAGCCCCTTTGTGGACCCGCTTAAGAACCTGCGGCTCCCGCGGGAGCTGAACCCCAGCAAGAAGTATAGCTGGATGCAGAAGAAAGAGGAGCGGGTGAGCACGGCCTCCTGCCTGTGAGCTGGGTGGGGGACTGGCCACCAGCCGGTGGCACGGCTGGCCTTGGAGGCGGAGAGGCCCGCCTCTGCTGTGGGGTCGTGGGCAGGTGGCTCCCTGGCTATCGGTTACATCTCTGTCCAGCACCTCCCCAGGCACTTGGCCTGGGAGCAGCTGGCCGCTGCCTTCTGTGCCCACAGGGTCTCGGGCACATACCATGCGCTCTCTGAGCTCTTGCATCAGCTGTCCTGCATGGCCTGCGCTCTGGGGACAGGCCAGCCATGTGCCTCACCCCCATCGTCTGGCTCAGTGTTGACACTGCCCTCTCGCGCTGGTCCTACCGTCTCTAATGCGGAGATGAGGCCTCGGCCTTGGCTAGTGTGTGTTGGCAAGGGGATTCACACTGGGGTCTTCGTGGCTTTCAGTGCCCCGTGGGCCATGCTCACCCCGTCCTTGCTCTTCCTCGGGCCCTCAGATGTATGCCATGAAGTCCTCGCTGGAGGACATGGACGCCCTGGAGCTGGACTTCCGCATGCGGCTGGCCGAGGTGCAGCGCCAGTACAAGGAGAAGCAGCGTGAGCTGGTGAAGCTCCAGCGCCGCCGGGACTCAGGGTGAGTGTCCCCATCCCACCTTTCCGGTGGCAGGCGGGTGGCCGCCAGGTGTGTGCGGGTCTGAGTGCTGTGTGTGCAGCGTGTGGCCCCTCCGTTCCCGGTGGCCCCCAGGTTCACAGCCGAGCCTGTGATTCTTTTCAAGGGACAGGCGC
Organism: Ctenodactylus gundi; assembly: GCA_004027205.1. Classification (NCBI taxonomy): domain Eukaryota; kingdom Metazoa; phylum Chordata; class Mammalia; order Rodentia; family Ctenodactylidae; genus Ctenodactylus; species Ctenodactylus gundi. Next base: position 11,521 of record PVKB01003483.1, on the reverse strand, counting down.
GAGGATACCCATAGAAGCTTGGCACGCAGAGGCCCTGGCAGGCCGCGGAAACGGACACACCCCGGTGCCTTGTCGCCACCCTGCGACAGAGGGAAGAGCCACCACGGTAGCGGAAAGTAAGGCTGGCCCCCAGTGGGTCGGGGACTGGCCCGAGCTCGGAGGGAGGAGCAGGGCCCCGTGAGGTGCCTGCACCTGGGGACATTGCGTCCCCGGGGCTCTGAGCCCCTGGCACAGCAGCTCCCAGGGAGCCCGGAGCCAGGAGGACCATCCTGGCCAGAGTCTCCCTGTGATGTAACCTGAATGCCTGGCCCATTTTCCTGCCAGCCTTCTCTACGGCTAAGGCCCGACTCCTGCCCCTCCGTGTGCCGGCTCCTTGCGGGCACCAGCCCTGACTCACGCTGTCGTGTGGCTCCCTCTGCACTGGACACTCCCCGTCCTTGCCAACCAGCTGACTTGCCCTGCCTGAGACCAGGGCCAGCGCTTCTGTGTGCTTTGGGGTTGAGGTGCTCAGTGGCGCCCCTGCAGTGGTCCTGAACGCTGGCTGTAGAGAGCGCTGGTTGTTCAAGCAGCCGGATGAGGAAAGTGGTGGACTGTCCTGTAGCTTGGGCCAGGAGGGCAGGGGTGTCAGGCAGCCCAGCTCGTGGGGGAGATGGAGGAGCCAGCCACTGGGGCCTTTGAGAGGTCTTGTTTGGAGAAAATCCCCCCGGCCCCACAGTGTATGTTTCACCCCCTTGTGTGTCATGGAGAAAGAACAGAGAGGAAGAGATGCCCAGCTGGTGGCTGTAGAAGGCAGGGCCGGGAAGAGCCCTTGGGGAAGACAGCCCGGGACCATGGCCTCTGGCAGCATGGGCCCAGCAGTCATGGGTACAGGCAACAGGCACCTGAACTTCCTGCTCAGTCCCAGCGCCTCCGCTTACCATTATGTTGGCCAGGTGTTAGCTTTTTGAGGCCTCAGTTTCCTCCTAATAAAGTGCCTTGTTTTGTGCCTAACATGGAAGTGGCGTGGGGGCAGCGTGCCCCTGACTGGAGTCGTTCCTCTGATCACCGTCCCAGAAGTGTCAGCCTCACGCGGGCACGGGTTGCCTCTGTCCACCTCCTAGGGGCAGAGATGGTGGGCGAGAGAAGGCGGGAAATGGCCCGCTCCTCTGAATAAGTTCTGGCTCAGGTGCCTCTCCAGTTTTAGCCTGTGTGCTGCCGAAGCGAGCACACAGGTCCCCTTCCGTGCCGGTGGTGGTATCCTTGGCTTTGTGACAGCGCACTTTGGTAAAGAGATGGCTCCTGGTTGGAAGGGTGTGTGTGTGTGTGTGTGTGTGGGTGTGGGTGTGGGTGTGTGGTTGCCTGAACAGGCGGGAGAGGCCGGTGCAGGATGCTGACTTGAAATTTCTTCTTCTTTCACGTTAAACTCACAATCCGCCTCCTTCACAAAGATCCCAGCGTTCCAGCACTGTAGCTTCTGTGTTCCCAGACTGGCTGCCCGGGCGTTCCTCACTGTCGTTGCGGCAGCACCCAGAGGCCCGCCCGCCACCCTTCAGGGTCACGAGAGTGGACTCCCGCCCTCAAGGGTGGTCTGGCCAGCCGGCTGACCAGTGGTGTGTTTGGATTTCAGGCTGAGCAGCAAGTCCCTGCTGACACCGGAGGATTTCGACCTGGGAGCAGGCATAAGGAAAAGACACAAAGGGCCCGAGGAGGAGCATGAGTCCCTCACGGCGACGGGGAAGGCCAGGGGCAGGACCCAGAGCTGGGAGGAGCACGAGACCGCGTCAGACTTCATAAGTCAGGTCTGTAGCCCGGACTGCTCGCAGGTGGGCTGGGATCCAGGGTCTGGGCTCTGGAAGTCGAGCTAGAGAGACTGCCTGGTGCCTGTGCAGGTCTCTCGGCCCCTGCTGTTGCACTGAAACCATAGGAATGGTCTTACTGAAGGGAGGGGGAAACTAAGGCCCAGAAGATATGGGGGGAACGTATCAAAGTGACATAGTCTGAGAGCAGGGCCAGAACTGAGGGCTCCAACCTTCACATGTTCTCTGCCCTGTGTCAGAGCCCAGCAGAGAGACCGCAAGCTCTTAACCGAGTAATGTGGTGCCTGTTGTTTCATAGTAGAATTGTTTAATGAGCAGCTTTACCATTCCACATTTCTAAGAAACAAGGGCCTGATGCCATTGCGATTACCTCCGTGAATTCTCCAGGCGGAATAGGGTGGAGAGCTAAGGTTTTGATTTTTCTTTTACTTTTCCCATTTTATTAATATATATCTGTGGTACATAGTTCACAGCGTACTTGCGTATTTTGTGCACTTTTTTACGCGTATACCTTGCGTCAAAGTAATGATCTCTTCCCCTCCCCTTTCTGGTCCTCCCGTATCCTCCCCATCCCCCTAACTACCAATGTCACCCCCTTTGATTCTATAAAGTGATTGTATTAGAAACCGTTCGATATTTTTCCTGTGCATCTGACTCACTCCACTGAGCATGATGGTCTCAAGTTGTATCCATTTACCTAAGAAGCCTCAGATCTGTCTTTACAGAGGTTTAGTACTCCGTTGTGTACATATACCATAATTTTTGTATCCATTGATCGGTTGATGGGCTCGTTGGCATCTTCCACGTTTTAGCTATTGTTAGTTGTGCTGCTGTGAACATGGGTATACGTGTATCTCTGTTATATGTTGCTTTAAACTCTTTTGGAAAGATTCCCGTCACGGGATTGAACGGAATATTTATTTTCTGCCTTTTGAGGAATTTCCACACTGTTCTCCATAGTGGTTGGACCAGTTTACGATCCTACCAGCAGTGTAAGAGGCTTCCTTTTTCCCCCAAGATTTTTCTTTTTCTACAGAGCATTGAAACCATCCACATGGGGACCTCCTCTCTAAATGTTTACCTGCCGTGTCCCCCTTGCTGAGGCTTTGTAAGCAGAAGGGATGTTTTGGCTGATGTAAGCCACCGGGTGGGAGGGGCGGGGGGTCTTCCCAGAGAGATCTGGGTTGAGGAGAGACTGTAGTTGTTACACTAGGACCTTTTTTTAATTTTCAAATGATGGCAAGGGATGCTTCTGTCGTTTAAATGCTGCTGCCCTAACTTCTTTTCTCCTTATGAAATACTACCTGATTAAAGAAAATGGAGATCCTGTGTTGAAATGCAGGGCATTAATGGCTCCAAAACTGCATGTTTCACTTCAGCAAATGACTGCAGTTGACGCTAGGCCTGTGAGTAGGAACTCAATCGGGAGAATCTCTGATCATTTTTGCTGCTCCGGCATCCGAGGCACACTCCAGGCATTTTCTTGGCAGCTCTGGCCCATTTAGTTGGACAGGCAGGCTTGGACTGTGCAGCCGGCTCCCACAGCTGCTGAAGGTGGTTGACAAGCAGATCAGCCATTCCCTGATCTAGGTTTGCAGTCATTACGAGCATAGTTTGTTTTTGTTTTGGTGGTGATACGGGGAATCGAACCCGAGGTCTTACGCTGCATCCCCAGCCTTTTTTATTTTTTGAGGCAGGGTCTTGTTGTTGCCAAGGTTGGCCTCAACTTGCAGTGCTGCTGGGATTACAGGCCTGTGCCACCCACGCTCCATTAGATTTTCAGTTTTATGTCCCTTTTCTTCTCTGAGCACAGCTGTCTCCTCTGGGCTGGCAGCAGCGGTTTTGCTCGCTTAAAGCGCACCCCTTGGAGATACCAGATACAGCTGTACAAAGCCCGCATTGAAGTGCCAGTGTCAGGGCTGATTGTAACCATAGTAACAGCTGTTTAGTAAGTGCTCACTTTGGGCTGGGCATTTTGATAAGTACTTTCTCTGACTTATCATGGTTCATCTTCGGAACAGCCTGGTGAGGCTCAGACATAAACATCCCGTTTTTACAGAATGTAAGGGTGAGAGAAGTCGAGCAACTTGAGAAATCAGTTAACAGACCTGGCTCCACAGCGTTGTGCTGCACTGAAACCCACCAACCTGTCTTGACAGATGGCCTAACTTGTGACCTAACTTCCCTCCCCAGCTAAAGATTAAGAAGAAGAAGGTGGCCAGTGACCAGGAGCAGCTGGCGAGCAAGCTGGACAAGGCGCTGTCCCTTACAAAGCAGGACAAGCTGAAGTCACCCTTCAAGTTTTCGGACGGTTCTGGGGGGAAATCGAAAAGCAGCGGAGGCTGCGGCAGATTCTTGACTCCTTATGACAGCCTGCTGGGCAAGGACCGGAAGGCGCTGGCCAAAGGCCTGGGCCTGTCTCTAAAGCCGTCCAGGGAAGGTAAACGCAAAAGGGCTGCCAAAGCCAGGAAGATGGAGGTGGGCTTCAAGGCCCGAGGCCAGCCCAAGTCGGCCCATTCCCCGTTCGCCTCGGAAGTGAGCAGCTACTCCTACAGTAAGTAGCCGGCGGCGCACGTTTCTCTTTTCTGTCGTCCGCCTTCCTCTTTCTCTGGGCGCTCCAGGAACGCCAGGATTTGAGCTGTCTGTAGCCCGAAGTGGGTTGGTCTGAAGCGGAAATAGCTGTGATTGGCGGGCTTGGTGCTGGGCAGGCTCCTGTGATTGGTGGGTAAGAGCCCGAAACAGACCCGCCCTCCTTTTGTCGGCCGGAAGCCGCGTGTAGAAGCCTTCCCTGCTATAGAGTTTGCGGCGCTATATCCTAGAGAGGCCGGAAGTAAGCCGGCTTTCGAGAATGCTAGAGGCGACGGGCTCGCTTGCCCTCAGGAAGCTGGCATTCGCGAGTGCTCCTGAGTCCGAGTTCTGAGCCGAGCGCCTCGTCGGTGTGTTTTCCTCGCGTCTGTGACAACCCACGAAGGGATATCCCTATTTTGTTGTTGAGTATGCCAAGGACGGAGGGGTTGAGAAGAGTCGCATCTGGTCCGCCCCAGTCTGTCGGCCTCCCCGTCCTCCGAAGACAGCTGCTTCGACGGACGGTCCCCTCCCCGTGGTGGTGCAGTGTAGCCGTGGAGCCCTCGGAACGGAGCAGGGACAGCCGCTTCGGAGCTGTTGTGGTTTTGTGGGGCCTCCCCGTGGCTCGCGTGTGTCGCCCGTCAGTGACAGGAGCACACTGGAGCTGGCGCGGCTGCTCAGAAGAGGGGCGTCACGAGCTCCTCAGGTCCGTGTTTATTCTGGGCGCCTCCCGGCCCTGGGGCGCGGGGGCGGCCTTGGTTTGGCCCTTGCTGGGTTCTGTGTCTCTTGGGCTTTTGGTACGCTCGGGCTGATTCTTGGAGGTTGTATAGGGGTGCGGGGATTGGATGTCAGGTGCAGAAGTGGGCACTTCTGATATTAGAATAAAGTTTAATTTCGTTTGGTTTTTGGGCTGTGGATTGAATCCAGGCCTTCACACTGAGTTGCATCCAGTCCTTTATTTATTTGTATTTATTTTTATGCTGGAGGTTGAGCTCAAGGGCCTTTGCACTGAGCTACACGCCCAGCCAATTTTTAGTTTTGATTTTGAGACAGGGTCTTACTAAGTCTGTCAGTTGAATACCCTAATAACTGGCCTGCACCACGGGGTCTGGCCTTTTTATTTTAGAGACAAGATCCCACCAAGTTGCCCGCACTGTGCTTGAATTTGAATTTAATATCCTCTAGCCACAGCTTGCTAGAGTGATGGAGTTACAGGCATATGTTAAAGCATATATTTTTTTTGTTGTTGTTAGACAGGGTCTCCCGGAAACTCACAGCAATTCTCCTTCCTCCCTCAGACTGGCCAGTGCTGGATTTACAAATGTGCCCTTGATTTATATGGTGCTGGGGAACCGAACTCAGGGCCTTGTGTTTTCTAGGCAAGTGCTCTAGCTGTGTGATTCCTCCAGTGCCTGAAGTGTGTTTTCTTAAGGAAAGAAAATACATGTTTGTGGACTCCGAGGTAAAACCTTATCCCTTGGCCTAGGCGTGTTGGGAGCCTTAAGTGTGTGTGAGTGGGCCCAGCTGGTCCTGGAGCCTGGTTGCAGGATTAAGTTGCGGCTTGTTTCAGAGTGTGTGGAGGAGCCGCTGTCTAGGGCTGATGCTCCAGTGTGTTGGAGCCAAGTGGCTGGCTGCGTCTTCTGTGCAGGACCATGGGAAATTACGACAGCACTGTGTATCCACTGGCTGTGTGAAGGAATAAGGAGAGGAGAGGGGACAGTGACAGACTTGTTGTCAGGGGAGAAGAAGGGCTTTGTTCTGTCTCTGCTCACTTTGGAGGACTGAAGAGGGAGCGAGGGGCGTTGCTGTTCCCTGGCTGGTTGCTGGAGGAACCTCCCACTCCTTCACTTACAGGTGGGCTTGGGTTGGCTTGAGGTAGAGGTGAGAGGAGAGCTTGCACCCGCAGGTGTTTGAGGCTCCCCACACTGGTGAGTCCACTGCAGCAGGGGCTTTGCGCTCTCTGGAGTGTGAGGGAATGGGACAGTTGTCTGTCTGACTTTGTGATGTATTTGCTTCAACTCCACCCACAGTCCAGGGACCTGGAAGCCAGTGGGCCTGCTTCCAGCTATGGTGGCTACGAGAAGCACCTGTTTGTGAAGAGGGCTGTTGTCTTTTCTTTTCTTTTTTTCTTTTGTCACCTTTGACACTGGGGACCAAATCCAGGGTTGCTGTGCTACTGAAGTACCATCCTCAGCGTTGTTTTGTTTTTGTTTTTGTTTTTGCTTTTGCTTTGAGACAGTGTCTTTCTCTGTAGCCCAGGCTGGTCCTGAACTCACTGTAGAGCCCAGGCTGGCCTGGACTCACAGCAATTCTCCTGCCTCAGCCTCCTGAGTGCTGGGAGTACAGGCGTGCGCCACCATGCCCAGCTTACATGGTGCTGGGGAATCGAACTCAGGTACTTAGTGCTTACTAGGCGAGCAAGTGCTTTAACCTCTGAGCCATTTCCTCCAGCCCCAAGACAGGGTCTTTCCAAGTTGCCCAGGTGGGACGGGAACTTTTGATTCTCCTGCCTCAGCTTCCCTGGGTGCTGGAATTACCGGTGTGTGCCACAGTGTGTGGTTCCTTTTTTCCTCCTCATGGTTTGCTTTTCTGCAGTTCTAGGTGCGCACGAGAGCAGGGTTCCCAAGGGAGGGTGTGCCCCAGCGTGGAGGTGCTGGACCAGCAGGCGGAAGGGGTGCGGCACCTCTCGCTTCTCCAGTTTGGGCCATAGTGCATGGGATGTGCTTGGTGGGTCTTTGTGGGAAGCCAGGCGGGTTGTGTCTCCAGCCGGTGTCGCTGGCCCAGGAGGCAGCCTTGGAAGGGATGGGTTGGAGCACACGACAGGGAAAACTGTGGCTCTGAGAAGGACTTCAGGCTTGGTAGGACTCGATCTTGTAGACCAGCCGGGCCATCCTGAGGTTGGAGTCTTGGTTGGGTGGAAAGTGAAAGCCGTGGTGGAGCAGCCCTCCTGTTCCTCTGTGGTGCTTTCTTTCGGACTTGACGGAGGTCGGGCGGCCAGAGCCGTGACCGCACATCCGGCTCCGCCTCGGCGGTGTGGGTTCAATGTCAAGGCTGCGGCTTGCTTTTCCTGCCTGCCTCCACTGTCCTGGAGGTAGAGATCAAAGTAGCGGCTGGGCCTGTGATCCCGGCACCTTAAGTGGCCGGGGGGAGGGGTGGCCTGGCAGCGCCTACCACCCAAGGGCCTGGGTCCTGCGTCCCCCAGGTGCTGCCCGTGCTTGGCGGCCTCCCCTCTGGGTGAGGCCAGGCCAGGCCCTGTGTCCCCAGAGCCGCCACGCCCTGGCGACTGAGCGCCACTCCTTCGTGCCTGTGACTCACCTTTATCACACAACTGCTTTGACTGCAGATACAGACTCAGAGGAGGATGAGGACTTCCTGAAGGATGAGTGGCCCACCCAGGGCCCCTCCGGCTCCAAGCTGAGCTCCTCCCTCCTGTGCAGCATGGTGGCAAAGAACAGCAAGCCCGCCGGGGTCCCTGAGCTGAGCAGGAGGGGCCTGGCTGGCACGCGGGCTCTGGTCCCCAAGGTGGCCGCCGGCAGGGAGCAGCCGTTCTGCCTGCTGCTCCGAGAGCCTGAGGCCCGCTCCTCCTGCAGCGACTCTTCGGAGGACTCCTTTGACCAAGGTTACTAGCACCACACACACCCCTTCCGTGTTCTAGCGAGCGAGTGAGTGCGAGAGCGAGCGAGAACGAGCGAGCGCGTGCACGCAGCACCGATGGCGGCGCCGGGCTGTCCTTACGGCCCGGCCGCTGCCGTCCTGTCCTTGGCAGCGTAGCCTGCTGTAGCCCTCCGGGGCCGTTTGCTTTGTACTGTACCGTTGTGATGACGCCACGCTGGCTCCCAGCGCCCGCACGGACTGGCTCTTAGCGTCCATGTCTCCTGTCCCCTCCACCCAACTCCCGGACCACGGGCCCGGGTGGCCTCCTTGGGCCTGGCCCAGTGGAGCCGGCCCAAGGAGCATTTTGTAATGGACTTCTGTTGTGTGGGCGTGTGACTTGATGTTTGTACCGCGATTTTGGTAATACCGAGCTTTATTAAACATACCGAGTTCATTTTTAACTAAACCGTGTGCCTTGTCTCTCTTGCTGTGTCCTTACGAGACATCAGGTCAATGCTCCCCTCATTTTGTTCCTTCCCCTCCTCCTTCCCGCTCCCCTCCCCACCCCAGGAGTAGCAGCAAGCGGTGGCACCTGGTGGCCCTGGTGGCACCTTGGTGGCCCGCTCTCTATTATTCAAATATCCCTGGGAGCTTTGGCGTCCATTCCATTTTTCAGGTGACAGTCAGCCGCTCTCACCCCCAGTATCATCTTTTATTTTTTAAGCTGCTTGTGTGTGCTTTATTTTCTGAAGCTCTGCTTGTACTCCGTGGGTGGCCATGTTCCAGGAACACTGGTCTCCAGCACGCATTTCTGTGTGGAAGGTCTCAGGGGCAGGACTGGGTCAAGGCTGTGGGTTGGCCCTGATTTTTGTCACTAAATTTGATAATGTTGGCTTTATTGCCATGTCGAGGGACGGGCTGGTGAGTCCCTGGCTTGGTTTGACCTCCGCTCATCCAGGTTCCTCATCGGGGGCTCTGTGACTCCCCTACCTCCCGCCGCCCTGGGAACATTGTGACTTCTCTGATGTCAGAAGTTCACTTTGGGGTGAGAAGTAGCTGAGCCCTTCAGGCCCTTCCGTCAGAAATGTCCCAAGAGGGGAAAGCAAGTGACAGTGTTTCCTAGTCCTGGTGGTAGGGTTTGCTTAAGGGCAGATTCCCAGTAGGGCCAGGCTGTGGGGATCCCCAGAGCCCTGGGTAGCAACTCCCAGATGTCAGCTGTCTCCCCAGGAAGGCCCAGGATGCCCTAGTCCACCTGGGCGTGACCTGCCTCAGGTCCTTGGGACCAGAGGCCCACCCCCATTTTGCATTAATTCTTGTTCCCCCTTCTAAATTGCTAGGGTATGATGCGGCACCCAGGAAGCCTGGTGTCCTTTGGGCTCAGGTTCTCCTGGGCCCGCGATGTCTGAGCAGTGCCACCTGGGCTCACAGGAGGTCACCAACCCCTGATGCACGAGTGTGCCTGGCTTGCCCCTCCGTCCCCCTCCCTGACCTTGGCCGGACCCTGTGTCCTTTCTCTGCACCCTATAGCCAGGGTTCCAGCTTCCAGGTTTTTGAGCTCCCTGGCTCCAGCCCAGACTGCGCAAACAGATGGGAGCCCCCCAGGTCTCTGGGGAAGGACCAACTGACAGAGCCCAGCTGGGTAGGGGAGAGGGAGGGACTCAGCTGTGCAGCGTGCATGCTGCAAGCCAAGCGTCAGGCCTGTGAGGCCTGAAAGGGATATTTGGGTAATAGGGCCTTACCGTCCCCACCCCAGTACTAAAACACTTAATTGGCTTGGCTTTTCTAGTGTGTCTGCTTTCTCCTCTCAGCAGCTTGACCATACCTCCACCCTTGACCCCTACCCATGATGCTTTGAGTGTCTGTTTCGGTCTCTTGCATTTGCTTTCACGCTGCACTCTGGACGCAAAGCGAAGGCTGGGAGTAGGGCAGACGGCGCAGCGGGTCACTGAGCTTGGGTCCGAGCCTGGCTCGTTGCTCCGTAGGTAGGCAAAACCCTTTTCCTTCTGCCCCCTCTCCACCCGCCCCCTTGGGGCTGCCCCCACCGGGTCTGGCAGCAGCACATCTTTGCCTTGGCGCTTAGCGGGTTTTGGGAAACCAAACCAATTACGACAGCCAACCCCTTGTCCAGAGCCAAGATTCAAAAAAGGAAAAAAAATACCTATCTGTACCAACAAACACACGTATATGTAATGAGTTCTCCTACCTTTCCCTGGGTGCCTTTGTGGGACCTCCCTCCCACCCTGCCTTCAGGTGTGGACACCTGTAGAAGTCGCCAGGGCCCTGCAGGCCCTTCTTCTCCGGACCCTGGCCCCGCAGACTGGCTTAGTCTGTCCCACCCCAGAGGCGCAGGGTACTGAAGCCCAGTGTTCCTCTCCCTTTGGTGGAAGAAATCTTTTCTGGGCTGCTGGCTTCCAAGTGTTTTTCCATTTCAGAGTCCCAGGACTGGCCTGCTTCTGGCTTTCTGGGACCTGAGGTGGCCACTGTGGTTTCCAGAAACCCAGGACGGGTCCCTGCCTCCCTCCAGGGACGCTGTCAGCCATATCTTGAGGTGGCAGGGGCCAGATTTCTGGTCCCCCACGTGTCCACACCTGAGCAGGCAGGGCAGAGTGGTGTTCCAAGGAAGCGCCAGGCCCGTGGCCCAGCCCTGTGCCCCCACCTCAGCCAGCCACCGTCCCGCCAGCCACCCTGCCCAAATTGGCCAACCCCAGGGGCCTGATGTGGGGGACCCAGGCGCTGTGGAAAGTCTGCCTACCCTTAGCCTGCTTTGCTGCTGTGGCCCACTGGGGCGGAGACAGCCATGTGACGCCGCAGTGTGAATGATCGCAAGTTTGCACGGCTGCCTGCCCGGCTGCTTCATCCATGCTCGGGGCCTCCCGCCTGCACCCCGTAACAAGCCTCCCCCCCCCCGCCTCCTCCTTCTCTGCCCCGTTTGCTTCCTCCAGCTCCTCTGCCTCCCTTTCCCAGAGTGGTGAGACAGAACTGCCCTCGCTTGGCACCCTGGGGCTGCCGTTTTGGGCCACTAGGTGTACTTAAGCCATTGGCAGCGTTGGGTGTGTGGGCAGGAGAATGTAGACCTGGTCGTTGGCTCCCTTTGCCCCCTGCCTAGCCCAGGGTCCAAGCTTCCTGCTGCTTGTGCTGGGCGGAGCTGACTTCCAGCTGTCCTTGTACCCTGCCCAGGCTAGTGCCTCCCTTAGCGCTGACCTTCCAGGCCGCCTGTCACCTGGACCCCCGGTTGTGGTGTTAGGTGCAGCCAAGTGCTCCGCCCTAGGAAGGGCCAAAGCAGCCTCGTTCTCAGGACAGTCTCTGCTCGGCAGAGGGATTGGCTCCTGATCCCAGGGTCTCCTGCTTCCCTGGCCAACCCCACCCCCCAGCTTGCCTTTGTCCTTGGGTACTATGGCAGGGCCAGGGGCTGGGGAGAAGACTAGGAGACCAGGGGACCCTTCGGCTGGCTAGTCCTGGTGCGTGATCGCCTGGCCCAGCCTGGCCCCGCGGGCTGTCTGGGAGTCCAGTGGCCTCAGCAGGCAGCGTAGCTACTCTTCAAGCCACAGAGGGTAGCCCGTTTCTCT